>VDFB02382110.1:0-68724 GCA_007258455.2 Sequoia sempervirens
GATACAACAACTCCTCCATACCACAAGCTCACGCCAGGTTTACGCCCAGCGTAGAAAGACTCATCAGCCAAGATACCCAAAACTGCGTCTAAGTGAGCTAAATGCTCCTCCCATGACCTGCTATATACCAGAATGTCGTCGAATAAGACCAATACAAATCTCCTCAGCTGAGAACTGAAGAACCTGTTCATAGTAGCCTGAAAGGTGGCAGGTGCATTGGTTAGACCGAAAGGCATAACCAAGAACTCGAAGTGACCGCAACGACACCTGAAAGCGGTTTTCTCAATATCCTGCTCCCTCATCTGAATCTGGTGGTACCCGGATCTCAAATCAATCTTCGTGAAGAAGATAGCACCGTGTAACTCATCAATCAATTCATCGATGCGTGGTATAGGGTACATGTTCTTAATTGTCCTTTTGTTGAGCTGTCGGTAGTCTATGCACATCCAAAGTGATCCATCCTTCTTCTTCACCAATACAACCGATGAAGCAAAAGGTGACTTGCTAGGTCTAATATGCCCCATAGCTAACAACTCGTTGATGGTCTTCTCTATCTCATCCTTGAGTCGTTTCGGATGTCTGTAGGGTGTGATCATAACGGGCTTTGCACCCTCCTCCAACTCAATGATATGCTCAGTGCCTCTATCTGGTGGTCTACCAGGTGGAATGTCGCTAAACACTTTGGAGTGGTACTCACCCTTCTGCTGCTCCTGCTAAGCTGGCATCAACATGCACTCTGCCGCCCAGTCAACCATATCATGAGAATGAGTCTCTCCATCCGCCTGAACGAAACCATCCTCAGATTACTGTCTCTAATGGCCTTGATGACATGAGGTCTCCCATCAACCTTAAACTTCATCTCCATGTCTCCCAAATTGAGTGTGAACTCCCCCAAATCGTGCAACCATGCCATCCCTAACACCACATCAGTATCTCCCATATTATCAACATAGAATTCAGTCTTGAACTCATAGTTGTTCAGTCGCATCGGAAGATCAGTAATCTTTTGGTCACATCTGAGGGTGTACCCATCAGCCACCTTGACTCGAATACCCTCAAATGCCTCTGTCTGAATGCCACGTCTCTCCACCAATCGTGCATCAATGAAATTGTGTGTAGCACCCGTATCCAGTAAAGTGATCACATTCTGACTTGCTAGGAGCTCGCGAAGTCTAAACGACCCATCTCTCTGAAGGCTAGTCAAATGGGCTTCCTGTAGCTTCCTTCCTCCTTCGTTTTCACCCTCACTTTCGGACCTGTCATCATTTGAATGCTCGGAATCAGCTTGCTGGTCTGACAGATCAGATTGCTCTTCGCCCTCATAAAACCATTCCATCTGATTGTTTTTTACCTTAGGACAAAGTGGGCATACATGTTTTTCATCGTAGGGTGCCTTGCACCAGAAACACAATTTTTTCTTCTGCAAATCGTTCAATGTTTCTCTGTCAAAGGGTGGTGCATTCTGTCTCTTAGGATCCGGTTGATCCTTCCTTCTGTCAAAGGGCCTATTTCTGTCAAAAGACCTATTTGGCCTCGTGTAGGGTGTCGAACCTGGAGTGAACTTGCTGCGAGATGTTGCAAGCTCCATGTTCTGTGCCTTCCTCATGGCCTCCTGAAGGGTAGGAGGATCAAATGCCTTGACCCAACCTCTCATAGGCTCTGTCAACCCCTCAACGAAAAGTATAATGAGTCTCCGTTCTGAAATGCCTGTCACCATGACTGCAACCCTCTGAAACTCACCAATATAAGAATCCAGACTACCTGTCTGTCTAAGCTGTGCTAGCTCTCTGAAGTAGAGATCCGGATCTTTCTTATCAAAACACTCTATGAGCCTGCTGGTGAACTCCTGGTAAGTATTAACTGCATGATGGCCAAGTGTGTACATGCCGTGATGCCACCAATCATGCGCTAGCCCATCAAGATGCAAAGTAGCAAACTTAATGGCCTCGTCCTCCTGCATAGGTCTCAGTGATAGATAGTTGTCCAGTTTCTGGACCCACGACCTCACTGATGTCTTATCAGACCCATCAAAGTATGGCAAGGTGATTTTGCTGACTGCGTACTGCAAGTCCCTGTTCACCTGTGGCTGTGGCTGCTGGTGCTGAGGAGCTCTACGGTCAAATCTGCCTCCTCCTCTAGGTTTATGAACATCCATAAACTCATGAAAAGATAATGCCTGCCTGATCTCAGGTGCCAATGATAGGTACTCACCGTGAAACCTAGTCACATCTGCTACTGACATGCCATTATGTGGCTGAAACTCCTGTTGTTGCCCCTATTGCTCTGCCCCCGGAGTCGGAGGTGGGGTCTCTCTGGGTAAGAATGTAGGTTGTCCAGGCCTACGCTCCTGATAAATCGGTGATGGTTGTCGTGGTGTTGATGCCAAAGGCTGATCCACTCCTGCAGTCCTGCTCGACTGTCCGATCTGAATATAATGTATGATGGAGTATACTGCCTAATAGTGCCCATCAACTGGGACATCATGTCCATCATGTTATCATGCCTGCGTCTGAACTCCTCATCAGTAATATCGCCCTCTGCATGCGCTTTCCCTGAATCCCTATGGGTCTCTGCAGGAATCTCACGGTCTGCCATCAGGGTTGCAACACTGTTCTCGCTGCTGTTGGAGCTAGATCTGTGAATATCCAATACTCCTGATAATGTCTCACCTTCAGGAATAGGTGGACCTATCCAATCCTCAACTCTACCTGTTCCTGTACCCTTGGTATAATGAATAATGTCTCTACTCATGAAAAAGCAACCAAAAAGCACTCTGTTTTCTGAAAAAGCAACTGAAAAAGCACAGGATGGCAGAAAAACTGTGCTCTGATACCACTGTAAGAGTCCAGGTGACTCTCAACCCCGAAACCCTAACTGAAAATCACTGATTTTGTTTGTTTTGATCATTTTGTATTTTTTTGTGTTTTTTGAGGTTTTTGCAATAAACATGAAAGCTGCGATTTTACTCTAAAAATGCTTAAAAATCCATAATAAATCTAAAGGCATGAAATATGTTTTGAAATTGCTCAGAAGAGGTAGGCGCTTGACTTTATTGAGTTTCCAGAGCACATACAATAAATAAAATGAACATATGAAGGAAAATACAACTTTATTTCAATGGAACCTGATTTACTTGCAGCCTTCAGAAGATAGGAAGAAATGTACGGCCCAAGCCAGAGGGTAAACTCCAGTCTCCAGATACCACGCCTCAAGCTTCAGAATATAAAGGCGTCCCTATTGCAACAGGCAGAAGACCCCAGAGATGAAAAAGTATTCCCAGATGAAAATGTACAGCCTTGCTGGTACAAATCTGTACGACCTAGCAGCAACTCTTAATATGGTACAACCTCAGAGAATACACTGCCAGATCACTGTTCCACAATCTCAAATGGTGCACCACTAATAACTGATGAAAATCTCTGAGAGAACCTTCCTGAAATCGATCAATAATCTCAACTGCAACTCCTGTGTGAAGTCACCAAGTAGACAATCTTCAACTGGTATTGCACAGTCTTAGTATGCCAGATTTTGAAGAGGTATCGTTCTCCAAAATCGTTCATCTGCTAAAACCCTAGGTTTTGCAAACTTCAATGCTCAAAGCAAAAAGAAGACAAATTGAATAATCAAGACATAAGAGTTCGATTTGTCTTTAGCTATGAATATATAGCTTCTTGGAAAATTCGACCCAAAACCTCCTTTTAATAATCATTTAATTAAATGATTAAATACGCCCTTTTGACTTAGGAGAAATACATTAAATAATTGGCGCCCATCATTAATGAATAATTACTTATTCATTATATAAATTTTTCACTTTATTATAAAGTATAATAAATACTTTATAATACGCCTTTTTATTAAATATTTAAATAATTAATAAAGTGACTTTAATATAAAGTCAAAAATATTAATTATTCAATAAATCATTAAATACTCCATTATTTCTCCATCTGACTGTCAAACTGATGAACTGGGTTGACTCTGAGCTAAACAGTTGAAACAGGTGCCCTGCCCAAAATAGCAGCTTCCGCCTGTCCGACTTTCTAAAAATAGAAAGTCTCTGAAAAACCACTCTGAAGGATTCTGCGAAGACCCAACCTGAAACAACTGCAACAATGAAGCTCCAGAACACTAGGTAACTGCCTCAATTGATCCTCTGCACACATGTGTCAGCCTACGAGGATTGAAATAATAGGCTAACCACGTATCCAGCTGCACTGACTAGGATGGGGACATCACAGAAGACACATATCCTGAAGGCAATTCGGGACAGCAATATCAAAACTATTTCCTTTCGTCGGATGGAGAGACTCATGCGACAGGACATGGTAGAGTGGGCTGCTGAGTGCACATTAGCACCTATACAGGAGGGACAGCATAAGACTGAGTATCATCCCGGATATCTCGCCAGCTGAGAGTCAAGCATGAGAAGGTATTCGATATTCCACCAGTGGAGACCTCCGTGATAGGGCATTGAGCACATTATAGAGCTGAGAAGGGCCAGTTCGGCCATGATACCCCAGCGTGCATCCTAAGAGGTTGAAGGATGAGATAGAGAAAACTATCAAGGAGCTGCTTGCTATGGGTCACATTCGACCTAGTAAATCACCATTCGCTTCTTCAGTTGTTTTAGTGAAGGACGGTACCCTACGCATGTGCATAGATTACAGAGTCCTGAATAAGAGTACTATCAAAAACAGGTACCCAATACCTCGTATAGATGAGCTTATTGATGAGCTCCATGGTGCATGCTACTTCACGAAGATGGACTTGAGATCAGGATATCACCAGATCAAAGTTCGTGAGCAGGATGTTGAGAAGACTGCATTCTGTTGTCATTGTGGACACTTCGAGTTTGTGGTGATGCCATTTGGGCTCACCAACGTGCCAGCGACATTTCAGTCCACCATGAACAGGGTCTTCCATTCATAGCTGAAGAGATATGTACTTGTCTTCTTCGATGACATTCTTATTTACAACAGGACTTGGCAGGAGCATTTGGCTCATCTGGAGACTGTGCTCAGTATTTTGGAGAGGGAGTCCTTGTACGCCAAGGAGTCCAAATGTGATTTGGGGATGACCGAGTTGCTCTACTTAGGTCATATCATCAGTGCAAAGTGAGTGCGGATGGATCTTGAGAAGATCCGCACTATTATAGACTGGCCTACTCCGGCGAACCTTACACAGCTGGGAGGATTTCTTGGTTTGTGTGGGTTTTACCGTAGATTCGTGAATGGTTATTCACGTCATGCAGCACCTATGACGGATTTGTTGAAAAAAGGTGCATTCTGTTGGACTCCTGAGGCATAGGAGTGTTTTGTGAGGTTCAAGGAGCTGATGACTACGTGTCCAGTGTTGGCACTACCAGATTTTATGAAGCCTTTTGAGCTTCAGTGCGATGCTTCTGGTGAGGGCATTGGAGCGGTGCTTATGCAGGACAAGCACCCTATTGTGTATGAGAGCCGTAAACTCAGAGGGCCAGAGAGGCTCTACAGTATTTATGATAAGGAGATGCTAGCTATAATGCATGCCTTGGCAAAATTTAGGCAGTATCTTGTGGGCAGTAAGTTCTGCATTAAAACTGACCACAACAGTTTGAGGCATTTCCTGGGGCAGCGAGATCTCAATGATCGTCAACAGAAGTGGGTGAGTAAATTGCAGGCATATGACTTTGATATCTCTTACATCAAAGGCACCCAGAATGTAGTGGCTGATGCCCTCTCACGCAGGCCTTATCTGAACTCTATGGTTCACATTACTGAGGATTGGAGGCATTTGATTGTGGCAGAATATGCCAAGGATACTTGGGCATCCAGTATCGTTGAGGGATCGATGGTTGACACTAGATATACACTTGTGAATGACTTGATCATTTACAAGAATAGGATTTATTTGATCCCAGGGTCAGAGATGAAGAACATTATCATGCGAGCCTTTCATGATGTACCTACAGCAGGACATCTCGGGTACTTCAAAACGTACAGACAGATTCGGGAGAGATTTACATGGAAAGGACTTAAGGCAGATGTTCTTCAGTATGTGCGTGAGTGCCCTGTTTGTCAACAGAACAAGCAGGAGAACACATATCCGGCAGGATTATTGCAGCCACTTCCAATTCCTGACAGGAAGTGGGAATGCCTGTCGATGGACTTCATTACGGGCTTGCCTAAAGCCCAAGGATGGGATTGTATATATGTAGTTGTGGATCGGCTAACGAAGTATGCCCACTTCTTTCCAATTACCACCACTTACACAGCTACACAGGTAGCAGAGGTCTTCTTCCGTGAGGTATTTAGACTACATGGGTTGCCTCGAAGCATAGTGAGCAACAGGGATAGTCGGTTCTTGAGTCACTTCTGGCAGGAGGTGTTCAGACTTTGTGGGACCGAGCTTACACCGAGCACCACTTACCACCCGCAGACTGATGGTCAGACGGAGATAGTGAATAAATGGGTGGAAGGTTACCTCCGGAACTATATTGCAGGGCAGCAAAAGGCGTGGGTCAAGTGGATACATCTGTGCGAGTATTGCTATAATACTACCTTCCACATGACCATTCAGATGTCCCCTTTCATAGCATTGTACGATTATGAGGCGCCGAGCTTTCTGGATTTGCTACTGAGTGACAGTAGAGTGCCGAGTGCTGGAGATTTGTTGCAGGAGAGTCAGGACACTATGAGGGCTCTCAAGGAGAATATTGCTAGCGCAATGTAATCAGCGTGGCGACGTTGCATCGAAGAGGATCACAGGTCTTCGAGGTGGTGACATGGTTTATCTTATGCCCAGCCCTACCGTCACTCTTAGGAAGAGTGGTCTCGGCAGCTGTCATTATGGCCTTCGCATCTTGAGTGTTGGAGAGGTGGCTTATGAGCTAGAGCTTCCAGTGGATAGTAAGGTCCACAATGTTTTTCATGTGTCACGTCTCAAGAAGGCGTTAGGACATTGTGTGGTACCTTCAGCAGTATTGCCTCCCTTAGATGACGAGGGAAAGTTGATTTTAGTACCTGAGTCTATATTGGAATACAGGGAAAGACAGCTACGTTGGAGGACTATCAGGGAATATCTGGTGAAGTGGAGGGATTTACCAGTGGAGGATGCTATGTGGGAAAGTGAGAAAATTTTTGCAGCACCCTGAGTTGAGATTGCTTGAGGACAAGCACTTCTGCAGGGCGGACTGGCCATGTCCCCTTCCAGCCTGACATCTCTCAAAGCCGATGATTAGCTTCATTATACCCTCAAGAGGGCCGACAGATGGATAGAGGGTCTGATGGAGCTGGCTTGGCTTCGCTTGGTCGCACCGACGCTTTGGCTTTCGCTCGGCTCATTCGACACCATTTGCCTAAAATGCTATTTTAGCAAGATTTCGGCATCAAATGGGGTACCCTTATTTTATATCAAGAGGTTGGTCATCATGTGCGTAATCAATTTCACTTATTCGCCACTGCATCGGTTCGTGAATCGGACATATTTTGAGGGAGATATTAATATTTAATTGATTAATTAAATATTAATTATTCGGAGCTTATATTATAAAGTTATAATATTTTAAATATTATAACTTAAGTGATTTGCTGAAGGGGGTCGACCATCATTGAAGGGGGCCATTTTTAATTATAATTTATAATTAAAAATGAGATTGAAACTATTGAAATATTAAAAAGAAAAGTTCGAATTTATTTAAATGATACCTAATTGTGAAAAGTCGAGCTTTTGAGGAATATAAGGGTTTTTCATTGGAATTCGAGCCATTATGATTGAAGTCGAATTTTTGCTGAGTCTTTCTTCTGAGAACAGAGCCAAGGGTTCCAATTTTCAACTTGCATTGGAGAACGTGCAATCTTCAGTGTGTGCGATTCAGAGGCTGTGAAATACCAGCTGATTTATTGCCAGTCAAAGAGATAACATCATTCAGAAGTTATCACAGAGCTTCACAGAGTTTTCTATCTTCAGGGTTTTGGTCAGAAAATCATCCGGAAAGGGATCTACAGTATTGGCGTCCATTTTCCAAGCATCAGGCATCATTCTCAAGATCCGTACAGATTTGTACTTGTTGTTTCTGAGCCGTACCAGGTTGTTGCTGGGCCGTACTACCTTGTACCAGGCCGTACTTCTCACTTTGGGAAAAGCGCTTCACTTAATAGCACTTTGTCTTCACCAACAGGGGCGTATTTACCTCTGGCATCATTTCGGATCATTTTACGGAGGGAAAAAGGGTTTCCTATCACAGCCGTACCATTTCAGTTGCTGCAAATCAGGTTTTTGATTAATATTTTTGTCTTAACTTTGCCTACATGTCAGACATCTTTCATTGTAATAGCTATGAAACGATAATACAATCAATAGCTATGGTTCTCTGAGTCTTTTAGTGTTAGATCTGAGTTTATTGTATTGGTTAGAGATTTTATATTATTTTTCTTTCAAAAATCGCAATTTACCTTTATGCACAAAAACACCAAAAAACCAAAAAAAACGTCAAAACAAGCAAAAACACAAACAGTTCAGTGATCAGTTAGAACAGGGGTTTCTACATCAGAAAAGGATCCAGAACTGTGATTGTTGCTAGTAAGAAGTCTGAAGGAAATATTTATCAACTTAAGGGTGTTGATGGACATTGCTTTGTCTCTCAGATTAATGACGGTTATGGCACCAGAGGATGTGTCATATGAACTTTGATAATATAGTGAGAATCAGTGTTGTACAAGTTGTGAGAGATTTATCGAGGATTACAAAGCCTGTTAATGCTATTTGCAAGGATTGCCAATTTGGAAAGCAAGCTAGAAACTACTTTAGGTCGAAGGAACAATCTACTACTGGACTACTAGATTTGATTCATAGAAATCTTTGCAGTCCTACAAGGGTGAGAAGTCTACAAAGTGAAAAGTATTTTATACTTCTGATTGATGATTGTTGGCATTTAAATTAGCACCTCTGGAGTGCTGATTGTAAACGTTCAGCTATTTCAAATGTTTTGCAACACTTCTTCGTTATTTAAAGAGGAGAAGTCCCTCTCTGCTGGGGAGCAATGCGTAGGGAAGGGAAATGTTAACTAAAGTTCCTATCTTTTTATGCTTCAGCGGCAGGACACAAGGGTGCACAAACACAATGCGCCGTAGCTAAGCTTTTTCTCTGGTTTTTGCAGATCTCAACTACGACTAATCTAGCTTTTATCTATCCAATACCTTCAAGGTAAACAGAGCATGAGGGTAAAGGAGCAGGAATGGTTTGGTTGGATCCCCTGAATTTGCCGTCTCCTGAGAATATGACCGAGGCTCTGAACTCTCGGGTATACACCAAGATAAGGTTGGTACAAGCAAACACTCTATACGGTAAACTAGATCTGAGACCTGCCAAGGACGAGGACTCCTATCCGAGGTATGGGCTAGGAAATAGTTCACAAGAAACAACAATTTTACGATGCCTTGGCCAACGAGCTTGCTAAGGAGGAGGGACTCCTATCCGAAGTATAGCTTGGAAGACAACACATTAAACAACAACAAACGATAACTTGTCAATAACAAATGTCCAAGGACGATGGACTCCTATCCGAGGAGGGAAATGAAACAACGAGCTATTAAACACAAGACGTGGACACAACTCAAAAAGATTGACCAAAACGCAAGCGCTTTCTGATATTCTCCTTCAAAGCTTCATCAACGAATTACAAAGGTTGGGAAAGCAAAGGCACGAAATCATGCACAATTACAATCGACCAACAAACTCTCATCCAAGAGTGAGAAAGTATCCGCTTTCAAAGCTGTTGGCAACAATGGCGCAGCAATTTTGCATAGCAAGTAAAAGTTCCACAAATAATGAGCCCAAGGCTCTTATTTATAGAACTCCAAGGAGTGGGCAACCCCAAAATCTCCTTGAGTTAACAATGAGTTCTTGCCAATCAATTAGCAAGATTTATTCCTAAAAAGGGGAAACAAGCAGTTAACTGGAAAACTACTTCAGTTAACTGAAAGTCAACAAAGAGTCAACTGGAAACTACTTCAGTTGACTGAAAGTAAACTAAAGGTAAACTTTAATGAAAGTATCCCTCCAAAATAGACATACACATTTAGTGGAGATCTAAGATCCACAAATCATGGAAGTCAAATAGACATCCTTAATCAGTGGGATCTGACAATGCATGATTTAAGGAAAGTGGAGTTAAACTTGGAAAGAAGCATCAAGTTAACTCCAACTACATTTAATATCATCTTGAGTTGACTTGGAAAGAAGCATCAAGTCAAACTCAAGTCTCATGAATGCCACTTGGAGGGTGTATGGCGTCCTTCTTTGGTGCATTTATAGTTCGCCACTAATCAGCAGTGTCTCTATCCATTGATTGACTTCATCAGCTTCTAGGGAGTTAATGCTTTGTAGAATGATGACGTGGCGTCGTAGCATGACCTCACCCATTGTGAGCTGATTTCCGAAGTCCATACACTGAGATGCTGCCTCTTCAAACTTGGTTGATAAAGTTGCTACCTTAGCCAGCTTGCAACCATCTGGATCATCAAGAAAGGTATTGAGGATGACATCCCTGAACTGGTTTTGTACAGTAACCATCTCGACGTATTCTCCTCCCTCACGGTGATATTCCATGCAAGGGAAAGATATCACCAACATTCTTGCGAAGTTGATAATAGTAGCAACCACCCGTCTGTAATCAATCAACTCTACTGAATGAGCGTCATAGGCTTTCACCTTGTACGCCAATTGTTCCTTCCAAGAAAAAAGATGTTGCTTGTTTTCCTCAGAGTATACTGATTGATATGCCAATTGCAAATCTGCAATTGTGCTTTCGTCTTCAAGCCTCTTTTCTGCAATCCTTTGTTCTGCCTGCTGGATCTCTGCACGAAGTCCATGTGTTCTATCCCGTAACTGGTATAGGTTTGCCAGTATACATCTACCCTTGAGAACAAACTCTTCCACTTGATCTCTCAAGTGTTTGCCGAATGTTATCAATTGCCGATGATTTTGTTCAGCGGGGAGATCTAGTAGTCTTGCTGGTAGGGCTGAGACGTTTGGTGTGCCATGTATCAAGCTGGTTATGTAAGACCTCAGTTTCTGATTTTCAGCCTTTAAGGCTGCTTTTTCTTTACCATCCTTAGCCATTCTTTTTTGTGCGCTCACCGAGGCTATTCCAAGAAGGTCTGCCTCCACCTGTCGTGTAGTCTTCCCGAGGTTAAGTTGAGACAAAGTGTAGTCTCCTACTTGGACCTCGTGTATGCTTTTCTCTACTGGTGGAGCGGCAGTCTCTATGATGATCTCACACTCTGCATTCCTTTCTATGTGAACTTGATTCTTCAACCTTTTCGCCGACATGTCTTGTGGGACGTGATCGAATTCGGTAAAGTCAAGTTCATAGGAGGGTTTTTCCCTCTTTCTTCCTAGGAAGCCTTCAAGCCAAATAGAATCTCGGTGAACTTCGCTAGGAGGGGCGTGAGGTCCTTGAATGCTAGATGTGTGAGACTGTGCTGGAGCAATGTCTCTCGGTGGCGAATCCAAGTCGATGAGGACTTGTGACCGCTGTGGTACTGGTGATATTGGCGGCTCTGCTTCCATAACGTGCAACCGCCGGGCCGCCGGCTTACTATTGTTGTTTCGCCGAGGGACGCGAGGCCCTTGTATGCTAGATGTGTGAGACCGCGGTCGAGCAATGTCTCTAAGGGCTAATCCAAGTCGATGAGGATTCTAGGACCGCCAAGGGTATCGGTGTGATATTGGCGTTTCCGGGTTTCCATAACAGTAACCGCTTTGCCGCCGCTTCTACTATTAGCAGCTTTCGCCATTGGCTCACCTAATCGGTTTCAACAACCACGCCGCCGGTTCTCCGCGATAACTTCGGGCCAATCGGGTAGCAGTCTTCTACTTTATTCCCGCAGCAATACTCGTGATTATTTCAGGACCATGTGTGGCTTTCTCCACTGGTGTCCTCTGTGTTCTAGGCTTTGACATCCTCATCCCTCGGGGAGGATTGCACCATTGCTTCTGTCTAGGCTTCCTTTTTGAAGTGGAAGGTGGTGTAGACTGAACCTGTGGCGGCTCTGCTCTGTGAGGTATCACCTTTCTTGATTTCTTGCTATCGAGATAGAGTTGGCTATTTCTAACCACTCTACTCGTTCTTTCTTCTATAGATGTGTCTTCTTTGGCATACCAATCCACTCTCGGGAGCGGTTGGGAGTCAACTGAATCTGCGAAGAATGAGGGGAGAGTGA
Source organism: Sequoia sempervirens (assembly GCA_007258455.2). Classification (NCBI taxonomy): domain Eukaryota; kingdom Viridiplantae; phylum Streptophyta; class Pinopsida; order Cupressales; family Cupressaceae; genus Sequoia; species Sequoia sempervirens. Next base: position 12,207 of record VDFB02382110.1, read on the forward strand.
CTTCCCCTTCATCATCGGACAGGCCCTCGATGTCTGTTGACATAAAATTAGCAATTTGTGAGAGTCTGAACCTGCTGTAGTTCCTTCTTCGCACTTCATACTCGTCTTTGCAATTTACCCAATAATCTTCCATAAAAGACTTATGTGACGAGTGTTGCTCGAGGTGTGCTGCATAGAGTCCTCTGGGATCATAGGATCTTCTATCAATGAGATACTTGAGGTTAAACCTCGCTGTTTCCTGACTCATCATCTTAGCATCTGCCGCGAATCCACATCTATATAGTCCCATCTCAACAGGAAAGTTAACAGCTGTCTTCCTCTTCAAGCGCAAGTAGGCATGAACCTCAGACAACTGTCTCAGGAATTCCATGAAGACTACCCTATCTAAAGGGTATCTTGGTAGCATGGCGGGGTGGCCAATGTAGCCATACACACGTATGTAGGAGAACGTAGGGAATTGGATGAACCAATCCGCCCAATCCGCCATTGCCTCTCTGGCTGTCTGTGAAATACGCACGTGCATCTCATGGTTAAGCTCATGTACTGTGTGCATAATGAAGTTATCACTCGTTCTCTTGAAGTGTCGCTCCGCTTGAGTAAACTCAAGACGTGCGAAATGTTTGTGAACCTTCTGCACACCTAAGGTTCCCACATTGTTCAATAACCTGAATTCACCTTGGAAGGCTATCAAGTATACCAGGTAAGAGCACATGTGGAACCTATGAGCTTCCAGATACCCAGTGATTTGTCGGTGGAGTGTGTCACTAATCAAAGTGGCCCAGTCATAATATTCCCTCTTGCCAATGATTTTAGCAATGATATAGTACATCCATGGCTGGAATTGACGACCATCTTCTTCTCCAGTGATTCTATTGAGTAAAGTGATTAACACTGCGTACTCATCTTTACATTCTCCTCGTCCCAACGGCTTAGGCAAGCTTGCCTTTGTCACTTTTAGCCATTTTTCAGCCATAACCTTTTTACATTTGTCCTTAGCTGTCTCAAATGCCCTCTCACATTCCGTCACTGATATGACTTTGCTATTAGGACATGATGGAATATCAAAACACCGTTCGATATCCTGAGGCTTTAGACTGCAAACAATTCTTCCATCTGCTGCTCTGATTTCTCTGGTGGTAGGATTGTAATACTTGATACAAGCGATTACAAGTTCTACGCTCTGTAGTGTGATGGGAATTGATGCGGCCTGCAGCAACCCGGATTCTTCAATATTCTGCAATGTGATTTGATTCATGCCTTCTAGCTGCTCCAAATCAACCACTGGATTTACTTGGTGTAAATTTGTGTCAACTGTTTTCAAGTAATCATGGAGTAAGACCGTCTTAGTCTCGTATTGTACCTGGGAGTACTGCATCTTGAAAAACTTAAAGATTGACTATAATCTTGACCTTGTTCAGATGATTTTCGGAAACCCTTGAAAATAGCGCCTCGCTGAGAAGTATTTTTCCGGAAAAAATCTGGCACATGGGTTTTGTTCGTGCTTCAATGCTGAACAAACACAGTTCCTCAGAATTTGGATTCTGAAACTTTTTCGGAAAAACCCCCAAAAATAGGGGCAGCAAGTTTGCTGATTTTGGAAAATTTGTCGAGATGGGTTTCTCTGAAAAATAATGCTGAATCAACCCAGTTGATCTAATCTGATATAGCCTGTTGCTTTTTCTGTCAAATGCAAGAAAACCTAAGACCAGAAGAGAGGAAATAGACAGAAGGTGGATTGGAAGTTTTATCTGATTCCCTGAAAAAATCTATCTCTAGATCCAATCCTCAAAATAGCAATCCTCTTCTGCTTCAGATCTGCAAGAAAAATGAACGGATGAAAACCTTGTTCAGATCTATCAATGGCGTCCTTGAGAGCTTGTGGCTGATCTTGATCTCTTAACCTACAATGAAATAATGAAATGGGACACCTTCACCTTGAATATATATGTTTAAGCTTCAGATCCACAAATTTGGGGACCTAACTCAAGCTCAAAAGGTGATTTTGGCTTGATCTAAAGTTGAAAAGGTGATTTCCACCAATCGTGGAGCGTTTTAGCCAACTTTAACTCAAAAAGCTCTTGACTTAGTCAACAAATTGACCCTTGACTTCTTTAGGCGTCCCTTTTGCTTTCTTGTAAGTTTTTAAATATTTTCTCTCCTGAAAGTCCTCTGTTTGACCCTGAATCAAGCGTTGTCTGTTGATCCTGAGATGTCGTGGACGCATTCACTGCGGAGCTGGATCCAAACTGAAAAGAAATGCCTGGGAAACACGTTGATGAAAAACTGAGTTTAGGTCTTCAAAAGGATGGACGCCTTTTCTAAGGAAAGGCGCTTTTGCTAATGCCTTGGTGAATTTTCAAACTTCGTTCTTCAGCCTTTTGAAATGACCTCTTGTGCTTTGATCTGGATTTCTCGTTGATCGGAGAGTCAGATGATTTTGCTTGATGTTTCATCAGGTACCCAGCTCTGTTCTGCCAAGAATGACTGACTTCAGAGAACCTAGATCTTATTTTAAGGTTCCTTTATTCAAGGGCACCCCTCCTTGAAAAGGGCGCTTTTACCTTTTGGCCTGATCATCATCTGAAAAGTTGTCTACTTTGATCTGGATTATCCGTTGAATGCTTCGTCAGATGTCGGTGCTTGCAATTGCGTTTCCGAGATCTACTTGGGCTGAGAAAGTTATCCTGGGAAGCCTTTTGTCATTTATCAGCAGTTGCTAGTGATCTATTCATCGGATGATCTGGATGTTTGTTTCACTGTTGAGTCAGCAATCAAACGTCGAGAATGACTGCTTTGGATGATCTTACTGACTGCATTTGACCCTCAAATATCATGGGCGCCCCTGCTTGAAAAAGGCTCTTTTCAGTATTTTGAGTTCTCTCCTTCGTAACGTTTCCAGAGTTAGTCAAATTTTGACCTTTTTCACTTTCAGGAATCTCTTTCATCAAACAGCATCATTTTTGACCTTTTCCGCCATGGTTGTGTTGTTGAAGCTTTTGAAGCTTAGCTTTCAGCACCTGGTACTGACCAATCTGCCATTAATGGCTGCAGAGGTTCCTAACTTTGTTCCTGAAAAATAGAAATAGACCCACCAGAGTAAAACATGTCTTTTGATGATTATGACTTGACCAATGTGATCGTGAAGTCTTTTAATCCTATCAAAATCATTTTCAATCATTTCTGGGAAGGTCCTATTTTCGGGGGTTTCCCTGAAAATAGAAGCGAAAAACCCTAATTTTCAAATTTTCAGAATTTTGCACGTGTGTTCTTTGACAGAAACCCACCAAGATTCTATGATTGGTTTGACCTAAAACTGACTTAACATGGCATTTTAACAAGATTTAGCTCAATTTATACAGAATGCCAAAAAATTAATTTTGGGTACAACAATGATTACTCTAGATATACATGGGTTACTTTTCTTAGAGAGAAATCTGATGCATTAGATAGATTCAAGGCATTTAAGACTATGGTTGAGAATGAAACAAATTTGAGAATAAAATGTTTGAGGTCTGACAGAGGTGGTGAATTCACCTCTAATGAGTTTAATATGTTTTGTGAAGTTCATGGAATAAAAAGACAATTATCTGCTCCTAGAACTCCTCAACATAATAGAGTTGTTGAAAGAAAAACAAAACGATTCAAGAAGCTACTAGATCAATGATTACTGAGGCAGGTCTACCAGAAGTTTACTGGAGAGAAGCTATTCACACTGTTGTTTATGTGTTCAATCGAGTTCAAGCAAAAGCTAACAATACGAAGACCCCCTATGAGCTATGGTGTGGAAGAATTCCTACTGTCAAGTATTTCAAAGTATTTGGAAGAAAATGTTATATCAAAAGATATGAAGAAAGTTTAGGGAGGTTTGATGCTAGATGTGATGAGGGTATCTTCCTTGGATACTCTACTAGAAGCAAAGTTTACAGATGTTTCAATAAAAGACTGAGAAATATTGTAGAAAGCACAAATGTTAAAGTGGATGAAGCGTCGAAGAATTCAATTGAAGTTGATGGATATGTATCGGATGAACCTGATTACAGAGAAGTAGAAGAAGTTGTGGAAAAACAGGAAAAGCAAAATAAAAAAGAAGCTCTGATGTTGTCCCCAAAGACACCTAAATATGTGCAAAAGAATCATTCAGAAAATAAAATCATTGGAGACAAGAGAAAAAGAGTATTGACAAGAAGCAGAGCTACTGCTAAAATAAATTTGTGTTTACTTTCTAAAGTTGAACCTAAGACAGTGAGTGAGGCATATTAAAATGAGTATTGGATGAAAGCTATGGAAGAAGAACTTATTCATATTGAGAAGAATCAAACATGGGAATTGGTCCCAAGACTGGCAAATAAAAACATAATTGGATCAAAATGGGTATTCGGAAACAAGTTGAATGAGAATGGAGAAGTGGTTAGAAATAAAGCTAGGCTTGTGTGTAAGGGTTACTCACAAGTAGAAGGTATAGATTTTCAAAAGACCTTTGCTCTGATGGCAAGGATGGAAGCTATCAGAATGTTTTTAGCATTTGTTGCTCATAAAGATTTTACAGTTTATCAGATGGATGTAAAATTTGCATTTCTAAATGGTGAATTAGAAGAAGTCTACATGGAACAACTGAAAGGATTTCAGTTGTCAGATCAACCAGATATGGTTTGTATATTAAAGAAGGCTTTATATGGATTGAAGCAAGCTTCTAGAGCTTGGTATGCAAGGTTGGATAGATATTTGATTCAACAAGGTTTCAATAAAGGTACGGCAGATAGTAATTTGTATTTCAAAATTGAAAATGACAAGATCTTGATAGCAATTGTATATGTTGATGATATTATCTTTGGAGGAAATGAAATAATGTGCAAGATGTTTGTTGAAGAGATGTAAAAAGAATTTGAGATGTCTATGTTTGGTGAGATGAATTTCTTTCTTGGGCTACAAATCAACCAAACGGAAAGAGGGATTTTTATTTCACAGTCAAAGTAAGTAAGAGAAATGTTAAAGAAGTTTGGGATGGATGGTTCCAAACTAGTATGCACTCCTATGGTGACTAGCTGCAAATTGAGTAAAGATGATGATTCACCTAAGGCTAATCAAAGCAAATACAGATCTATGATTGGAGGATTGTTGTATTTAACTACTACTAGACTAGATATCATGCATGCGGTTTGTCTTGTGGCCAGATTTCAAGAAGACCCTAAAGAAACACGTTGTTGTTAAGAGGATATTCAGATATTTGAATGGCACTTTGGACTATGGCTTGTGGTATCTTAGGGATATTGATTTTACAAAAGTGCTTATACAGATGCAGATTGAGCAAGTTGTGTTCATGACAAAAAAAGTACAAGTGGCAGTGCATTCTTTCTTGGTTGCAGATTGGTGTCATGGTGGGTAAAAAGCAAGATTCAATTTCCTTATTCATTGTAGAAGTTGAATATATTGTTGTAGCATCTTGTTGTACACAAGTTTTGTGGATGAGACAGACATTGAAAGATATCAGAGTAATGTATGATGACCTCATTTCTATCTTCTGTGATTATACAAGTGCAATTAACATTTCAAAGAATCTACTGATGCACTCAAGGACAAAGCATATATCTATAAGGTATCAATTTTTGAGAGAAAAGGTTGTGGAGAATGAAGTAAAGCTTGAATATATACCTACAAAGGATCAGGTTGCTGACATATTTACTAAGGCTCTTCCTAAAGATACTTTTGAGTATCTCCAAGAGAAGTTAGGGGTTATTTCCCCTGCCATCTTGAGCTTAGATGCATATGGAGATGCATCAGTCTGGTGGATCTAGGGATCTATCTTTCTTTTGGACTGATGATTGGGGGCTACCTCTCAAGGGGAGCAAGTGGTGTCACATGTTGTCATTGAAGAAGTGTTTGGGTGTACTCCTAAGGGGGAGTATTCAGTACTGGTAAATGTTCTTAATGTCACAAAGGGGAAAACAATGTAAAACATCTTTTGCCTTTGCCATTGATGTCAAAGGGGGAGAAAGTATCATGTGAAAAAGAAAGTAAGGGGAAGAAAGCATTCTTGGAGATTGATGGTTTTTCACATCACGTGTCGCCATCGATGACAATGGGGGAGATTGTTGCAAGTATGAAGGTGTTGTCATTGATGTCAACTGATTAATTGGTTGCCAACTAGTGGTTGTTGTCATTGATATCATAGAAATTGGTTATTGGTTGTATATGTCGAGGATATTGAGAAAATTGTAGTAAAGAAAGGTTGCAGGTATTCAGTGTTTGCTCTGGGATTTACTATTATGCTAGTGAGGATCTGAGGTATTGTTCATGGTTGTTGGAAGTTGCTATATCTAGATTTTGGGTTTCTAGATCATTGCACAGTGTGAGTTGTGTTCACCAATTGTGAACTATGCTTTTCTGTGCACCTAGCTGACATCCGAGAGAAATGTAGTTGCTCCAAATTTCTTCTTGTTTGGGTTTTATGACTTGCAGTTCTCAGGATAAGTTGATGAGGTCATGTTCAAGTGAAATTTGTTATCTGGAAGATTGGATCGTGTTAAAGTAGCATGTGCTTAATTGATTTATGTGTTTTACACGGGTATTGGCCGACCTTGTGTTAAACACTACTCGAGAAACTTATGGAAGCATGTTGAAGCATGTTGGGACTTATTTAGGTCCTCATTAAGTGTGTGTTTGGGTCGCCCTCATTCTATTTCCACCGTAGAACATTTTGACGCCAACCTAATTTGAATTTGTAAATGCAAATGATGTGTGGCCGACCTTGGATGAGTTTCAAGGTTGAACACGGTATAAATACAAGTTGAGATGTTTGTGAAAGATGAATGCAAGAGCAAGATAGATGAGAAACAGTGTGTGTGATGCGAGTTTGAGCAAATCAATGCGAAATCTAATTGTTGAGTTTCTAGAGGCAGTGAGTTGAAGGTGTACTCAATCATTCAAGCATGTCTGCAAGTGGGTGAGTGAATCATGGTGGAAATCTCCATTGCATTTATTGCAAAGGCAACTTTCGTTGCAACAAAAGATCAACCTGTTAATGTTCGATACAGTTGTTGGATTTATACAAGATCCAAGATCCACAAGAGGTAATTAAACCATGTCACGAATCCCAAGCACCGCGCTGGCCCACGCCTACCATAGGAAGAGGAGACCAAGGGCAACACCTTGCAACAAACCCCCCCATGGCAAGCAAGGGTTTTGAACCTGTGACCTCGGCTCTAATACCAATTGTTGCAAAGCCAATTGTCGTTGCACCAAGAGATCGATCTATTAATGCCCGATACAATCGTTGGATTTATGCAAGATCCAAGATCCATAGGAGGCAGTTAAACCATGTCACGAAGCCCAAGAGTCGCACTGGCCCATGCCTACCATAGGAAGAGGAGACCAAGGGCGACACCTTGCAACAACATTGAGATTGTTTTCTCTCTGTAACAAATCTCTTCAATCTTCTTTGTAATTCTATAATAGTGAGCCCTCCGGGTGGTTAACCCTTGTTGGACAATGAGTCCTATTCTGGATAGTAAGTCCTTTTTTGGCAGTGAGCCTTTGTATTCGGTTTGATATTCTCTATATTGTGAGCTAATCCTCACCGTGGTTTTTCCCTCATTGGGTTTTCCACGTAAATCTGGTGTATTATGTGTTTGGTTTTAATTCTTTCAATTTCTACTTTTACACTTAATGATTAATCATATTAGCAGAGTAAAGGATTTGTGAATGATAATTGATCTAATCTCTGGTGGAAGTTTTAAAGGTTAAATTTGCTACAACTGATTGACCCCCCTCTTAGTTGTCTTGTTCAACAATGGGACCTTGCAAATGAGATCAAACCTTTCGAGAAGGCCAACTTCCTTTCTAATCTAGATGCAAAAACTAACCCTATTCTATCAGCTTGCAAAGGGAAAAGAGAAGAGAGAAATGCAAAAAATGGAAGGATGGTGATACACCAAGATTAGAATGTATTTCTTCCTGCCTAGAATTGTGCAAAGAATCAATAAAAATCACCAAAGAACTTCACACACCTCTCTATTTATCAACTCCTATAGGTATGCATGGAGATTAGGGTTTGAAGTACACTAAAAGGGGAAAAAATAGCTCACAATCAACACCTACAACAGATTAGCACAGCATACAAACCTAGAAAAAATGGTAAATGCCCGTTCAAGCATGGAGTTAACAAGATTTACATAGAATGCAAGAGAGAGAGAAGGTAAAAAATGGCAATCTTATTGATACAGAGGCATAGGCTTGTTTACAATTGCAAAGATGCAGAAAAAAGGCAAGTCTCTGGTAGAGAAATTGAAGAACCCTTTACAATGAGCACAAAGTGCCCTTTTAAACCTCAAAAGGGCATAGCCAAAAGAAAGAGTGCGTGACAAGGGAAGAAAACCCTAACCACACCCTACCAATGATGTACAACATGCATTCACTCCAAAAATGAGTTGGAGACAAGAGAAAACAACCCTAACACCATGCCATTACTCCACAATGATGAATAAGTGGGCGAAAATGTAGAAACCCCCATGAAATCTGCTGAAATAATGAGATTAGGGATTGCCACATGTCAAAAAAGAGGACTGCAACTCAATAAATGTAGCATGGGCTCCACCTTTGTCCTTAGATCTGTGCCAAAAGCATTAAAAGTTATCCTTGTAACTCCTAGGGGTTGAGATATGGTGGTTGAGAGAGTTGTCAAGCATTAATGGCATTTTTGGGTCAAAAACACGCTTCTTGTAGGCTATCATCGAAGTTTTGGGGTTGGGCCTACCATTGGGCCAAAAGGAAAATATTAAATTGGTTGGAAACCCAAACATATACATTGTTGGCTGTTAGGCCTCAAGGATGTGTTGGTGTACGTTTTATCATCCACCGAACACACAAAATAAAATGTCCAAAGATACTTTATCCTCTCTTGAAAAACCACCACATATGCTAAGATTGCGAGAAGATAATATGGCGATTCCAAGGTTTCTTTTGTCAGGTCTTGACGTGTGGATACGCTCAATGGGCATTGTGATATGCTAGTAATACACAAAGGGACTTACGCTAGGCTTGTTCAATTCACAAGTTAGGACTTAGACGGATTTAACATTAAATGCTCCTTCTTTTGGGATTTTCAGTTTAGGATTTCAAAAAAAAGCAAAAAGGACAAGGGTTAAGAAGTTCTAATCTACTCTTAAGAGTTCAAGAGACGGTAAAGATTAGGTGAAACTGGTAACCATGCTTTGCTTCGCCTCCCTGGGACAACTACACAAAGTGAGTGCAATCTTCAAGGGGTGTGATTATAGTTTTCATGTCTTGATCAATAATTATTCAAACTGAAGTTAAGCATCCACAATCATAAGCTCAGGCTAACTTTACGCATTGAATAAAAATCATCTATTCAAAGAAAGTATGAGCTAAGTTTCACCATAAATCAATACTATCAAATCTTGCATTCATCTAATAAACATTCAAATCAAATTTTATCTTAATTCTAATCTAATGTTGAAGAAGATATGCAACCTTGCAAACCACTTTACAATAAAAGGGATTCAAAGCAAATCATGCATAAGAGCTTTTATTATTGGAAGTAGCAATACACAACAATCTCATACACTTTCTTCACACTTTGATAATGAGAGAGCAAGAGTTTATATAGAGTTTCTAAAAGCAAATGAAAGGCCAAGATCAAAACAAATTAATGGTCGAGATCAAGACATATCAACCCTAATTAGGGTTTCCTAAAATAACATCAACATCAATTGCATGAAAGACAAGTGGCGCCAGGAGCTATTTTCAAGGAAGTGCATCTCTATCCTCTTGGGCGGCAGTGCGTTCAATGAACCTGGACACGATTGGGATGACCTCTTCCATCGTGACCTGCGGCAACATTTTTACTTTGAATTCCAACCCATCCAACTCCTCAACACATCCGGCAAAAGTATTCTCCCATTCCAATTCTCCCAGATGATCTCCTTGGTCACTTTGTTCTTTTTCCATGTACTTACCTTGGAATATCTTTCTTTGCTGACGACTCTGTCCCTTGTACTTGTTTCTTCCTAGCTTCGATCTTGGATTCCTTTTGAGATTTTGATTTCTTCTTCTCACTTGCATTTGAATCTTTGAGGTCTGGAAGTCTCCCCTTGGAGCAAAAGTTATTAAACTTTTCTTTCCTGATTGCATTGAAATTCCTTCAAGTGCCTTGAATTTGGAGAACTCCCCTGTGCTTTCACCACAATGGAGGACATTGGAACTTTCTCCGTGAAGTATTCCCCATACTTAGCCAAATTTTGGCTTTTCAATTTCAATTTGTAACACCTTCATGTGGACCATTCAACATTTAGCCAAGATTTTGGATGAACTTTGCCTGTGGATTTGTCTTCAATTTTGAATTTGGCTTGTGCTATGTAGGACAAATTCCATCCTTGGACAAGGATTTTATTCACTTCCTCTTTATTTTCCTCTTCATTCCTCTTGTTTTCTTTCCAACACTTAGCCAATTTTCTGAATTCTTCTCCCCAAGGTGTCAACACTTGGCCAATTTTCTAAGTTTTAGCCAATTTTCTCATCCTCTCCTTAGTTGGGCAGACTTTGTTGTTACTTGGGCATTTTGTTGGCAAACTTAGCTTTCCTTATGCCATGTATTCTTTGGTGTCTAGGCGGACTTGCTCTTGACTTGGACATCTTTCTAGCTGGGCGGACTTTCTGTTCCTCTTGCCATGGCGGACTTTATGAGGGTTGAGACATTTCATCTCCCATCTCTCTTCAAGGCGGACTTTGTTTCTTTCATGCCAAGGTCGGACTTTGCTAACACTTAGGCATTTTCTTCTCTAGGCCTAGGTCAGACTTTACTCTTCTTGTGCCAAGTCAAACTTTATAAAGGTTTGGACATCCTTCCTTGGGAAAAGTCGGACTTTATCATGCCTGTGCCATTCCTCAGTTGAGCAAAGTCAGACTTTGTCAATTGTCTGCCATTGCGCAAGGCGGACTTTGCCTTGTCTTTGCCATTTTCCCCTCAGTGCCAAGGTCGGATTTGCTAGTGGTTTCACTATCTTTTCTTTATGCTTAGCAGACTTTAGACTTCTTTGGAAAAATCTTGGCGGACTTTGTCCTTGCTTGGACATCTTCTTACTCCAACCTAGGGCAGACTTGCTAGCATCTTGGACATTCTCCTTGGGAAGGCGGACTTCAAGGCTGGCAAGACATGCTTTCTCAAGTGTTGGGAAGACTTCTCTTGTGCTTAGACATGCTTCCTTTCCACTTGGGCAGACTTCAAGACATGTTTTCCATATTCTCTTCTTTGACACTTAACCATTTTCTGAAATTTTATTCCCCAAGGTGCCAACACTTAGCCAATTTTTTTGTTTTCCTTTCCTCCTCTAGGCTGGGCGAACTTTAGCTTTGTCTTGCCATTCCTCATCAAGCATGGGAAGACTTCAAGACATGTTTGACACTTCCTTCTCCAACCTTGGGTGGACTTTGCACTAAATTTGACAAGTGCATGGGCGGACTTTGCCTTGTCTTTGCCATTCCTTCTCAAGCATGGGCGGACTTTGAACTTGCCTTGCCATTTCCATCTTGGGCGAGCTTGAAGGTTAGACATGATGCTTTTCATGCCAAGGGCTTGCTCAAGTCTTGGACACTCTTCCTTGGGCGACTTTCTTTATGTGCATGTCATTGAATTTCTTGCTATTACCTAGATCTTCTAGAACAAAAACCTTCACCATGTGATTTTTTCTTGCTTTTCATGATTTTCCTTGCCTTTTATTCTTGCGGGTGCAAAACCGTGATTCCGAAGATGAAAATGTTGACTCCATGACCCGTGGAACCCTGGCACTTTCTAAAAATAGAAATTACTAAAAATAGAAAAAAGAAAAAAGCAAAATTTCTAAAAATAGTAAGTCCTAGATTGGTCCAAAAGTGCCAAAAATAGAAAAAACAGAATCCCTAAAAAATAGGAAGTGTCAGAATTGACTCAAACCAATGGTGTTCCTCGTCTTCTAGATCTTCTGAGCACTTTGACGAAGTCTAGGCACTATTATGGGCTTGAATTCTCTACTTGACCCGGGTGACTTCCTAAAAACTCTATATCCTCATTGTAAAAAGACTGGTGATTAGCAAGTTGCGACGCCAAGACAGAAAAAGCAAAAACAAGGGGTCCCCATTTGCAATGGGGCAATGTGTGAAAAGGTCACAATAGGATGTCGCACGCTATTGATTCTAGGATGTGGTCATTAAATCCCCTGACACCCCACTAACATACAAAAATCAAACATCAAGCATCGAGGAGAAGGCACACCACATGCTACGAGAGGAGAAGAGAAGGAAAACACTGATAACCCAAAGGTTTGACAAGGTTTATACTTTGCCATTTTTACAAAGGGTGGACTTCAAGCATCAAGGAGATGGAAAAGGGGATGCAAAAGAAGGTTAAGAGTACGAAGAATGTTAATGGCCCAATGCTCGATAAGATCAACACTTAACAGATTTTCAAGAGCTTGGTGGACAACAGAGTCGATGGGGGGGGGCATGTCGATATGAGGGTAAACGAAACCCCGAAACTTTATCAGCTTGGGATTTTGACTAATGCAACAACGCAAAGGGTCACTGCAACAACCAAAGGCATAATATCATGCAAAATGGCCCAAGTAAGATCTATCAAATCAGTTATTATTGGTGGGCTATAAGGGAGGCATGCAATACATTTTGGCAACCTCTACAAGATGATTGCTCGCTAATCATGAGATCCCAAAAGCTTTAAAAGCAATCCATGAGGCACAAAGTCACAAAGGTTATTGTCTGTTAATCATGGAATCCAAAAGCTTTAAAAGTAGTCCATGGGGCACACAAAGTCACAAGGGAAAAAATTGAAACAAGCTTGCCTCAACAAAACAAAAGAAAAAGGGGAACATGCAAGAGGCACTTGGAGGAAAACAACAAGAAATCTAAATTATGCACTACCCTAATGATAATGTACATGACTTTTTACAAATTTAGCTCAACAGCAATGCTATAGGTGTATCCCATTTACAAGGATTGGAAGAACTTCACCATCCAACTTGGAGAGATTGAATGCATTGGCTTCTTTGCAGCTAGTAATGATATATGGGCCACTTCAGATACCATCAAAATTTGTATGCCTTCTAGCCTTGGCTCTATTTGCATCCCACTTCAACACCGAGTGTCTTCTTCTTTGAACACTCTATTGACAACCTTTTTGTCAAAATTTCTCAACTTGTGATTGGCGAGCTTCAAGGGTATGCATTGCTTGTTCCCTGGTTTCCTCTAGCTCCATTAGCTCAACAAGCCTTACTATCATTGCATTTTTTCCTAACATCTCAAGTTGTTGGGCTAACTCAAGAGAAGGAAACTCTAGTGATAATGGGAGTCTTGCTTCCCTACAATAAACCAACATGAAAGGGAAGTTTCCATTAGCTCTATTTGAAGCGATTCCATCAACTCAAAGGGTTGTTTGGAGCTTACTATGCCAAGACCTTTGATTATCTTCAATGGTCCTATTGATTATTTTGATTAGGTTTTTGTTGTTGGACTCAACCAAGCCATTACCTTGAGGGTAAATAATTAGATGAGGTCATCAAATATATACCATGTTTGATTGCTCAACCACTGATTTGGGTGCCAACAAAATCCTTGGCATTATCAGAGATGATAATGGAAGGGACACCAAACCTATTCACAATCCCATCTAAGAATTCCAAAACTAAAGCCTCAATAGCATAATTTAATGCAACTACCTATGTTCACTTGGTGAAATAGTTTGTTGCTACCAAAATCCATTTGTGACCAACTAGATGGTGCATTTATCATGCCAATAAAATCCAATGCCCATTGTGCTAATGGCTAGTCTATTTGGATGGGATGAAGAAAGAGAGCAACTAATCTTTGCTTTCCAGAAAGAAAGCACATTTTTTACAATTCTTTACCCATTTGTAAGTCACTAAATAAGGTTGGCCAATAATAACCATCCCTAAGTACCTTAATAGCAATGGTCTTTGCAGAGAAGTGGCTGCTTGATGCACCATTATGGAATTCTTCCAATATTTTGCTGACCTGATTTGGCTCAATGCATCTCAACAGTACTCCATTGAGGTCCCTTTTGAATAGTATGCCATCCACTAAGACATAAGGAATGGACTGCAACCTGAAATGTATTCTTTTGGCTTTATCTAAACCCAAAGGATATTTTAATTTCTTCACGAAAAGTGTTTATATCATGTACCCAATTGTTCCAAGCATCAATGTTAGCCGGTTGCTCATCTTGTAGCACAAGGGCAGCTTTTGTAGGTGTCTCAAAGGTTGATACAAGTTGCTCACACAACCCATTGGCCCTCACGAGTTTGATGATTTTGATCTCTACATCATATTCCATGACTTTTGTGATCCACCCAACTTTTTTCTCACTAATATCTTTGTTCAAGAGGAATTCCTTGACATTGGTGTGAGGGACCATCAACTGGATCTAGTTGTTGGAGACCATATGTTTAAATTTTTCCAAGGCCCCAACAACAATGAGGACTTGATTTTCCACAGAGTTGTACTTGAGCTCATGGTCTTTAAGCCCTTCACTAAAAAAGGCAATAGGTTGCTCCAAGTTATCATTGTTCAACAGTGTTAGGACAGTCGATATGCTTGCTTCTCCTCCAAAGGTATTTAGGTGGAAGTATTTGTCATAGTTTGAGTTGGCAAGTGTAGGAGCCTGAGCAATTGATTGCTTAATAGCCTCAAAACTATCCCTCCCATCCTTTGTCTAGCTGAAAGCCATACCCTTTTTTAGCATGGAGGTGAGAGGCTTTAACATAGTAGCAAGGTTAAGAATCAACCTTCTCACAATGCAATCCTCAGGGAGCTTTGCAATCCCTTCTTATGACTAGGGAGGGGAATAGACAAGATGGCCTCCACTCTTTTTGGATCAATGGCAATATCCTCCTTGGAAACTATGTGTCTAAGTAATTTCCCTTGGCTTGTAGCTAACACACATTTGCTTGGATTCGAGGATATGCCATATTCTCTATGCTTCTTGAATACCTGCTCAAGATGGTCAAAGTGATCACCTGCATGTTTTGAAAAAAACACTGATATCATCTAGGTAAATCAGCAGAAACTCTATCAAAACGCCCTTGAAATCCACATCGATCACCCTTTGAAAGGTTCCGCCAGCATTAGTTAGACCAAATGGCATTTTACTATATGCATAAGCACCCCACAAAGTGGTGAATGTTGTTTTGTGTTGGTTTGACTCTTGGACCAAAACCTGGTTGTAGCCTGAGTACCCGTCTAAGAAAGAAAACCTTTCTAAGCCACTTACCTTTTGCAGGATCTTCTCCATGGAAGGGAAGGGATAATGGTCCTTAAGGGAGGCCCTATTGAGGTCTCTGATATCCACACACAATCTATTTACTCCATACTTTTTCCTCACTGGGACAAAGTTTTCTACCCAAGAAGAATGCTTGATGGGAAAGGTGATTTTGGCTTCTATCAGTTTGAATAGCTCTTTCCTCATCAAAGGTTTAATTTTGGGGTTGACAAGCCTTTGCCTCTACCTAATAGGTTTTACATTGGGGTCCAATTAGGGTCAAAGCCTTTTAGGTCCTCATAGGTCCACACAACCACATCATCATAATAATGGCAAAGCTTAATAAAGGTTTGTTGCTCAGATTCATAACATTCCTTTCCCAAGTTTAGTGACTTTCCTTCTACTACAACAATTGCCTTGTAATCACCCTTTTTTGCAATCAAGTTCATCTTTTTGTTCTTCAGCTTGTCATCTAAGTTGAAAATGTCCTCAAGAGTGATGAGACCCTTGTGCAACTTGTTGCTACTCAATTGCATGATTTGATCTATATTGTTCTTGCAACATAGATTGATTTTTAGTAGAAAATTCCACTTCATTTTGTAAAAAATTGACTATTTGTTGGTTATTTTCAAAGACTTGCCAATTTTTTTGGTTGTCTAGGACAATAGGCCTCACAATAAGTCTTTTGTGTTGCACCTTGTTTGCAACATGGACAACTATATCAAATTGTGCCCCAATTGCTGCAAGACTATCAACATGCTTGTTTTGCCCTCTAGGGATGGTCTAGATGTTAAATGCTTCAAAGATCTCAATCAAGTCCCAAACTCTGTGTTTATAGAACTTGAGAAAATTGTTCTTTGTTGTGCTTTGAGCCCTAATTTGACGTACAACGAACTCACTATCACCAAAAATTTGTAGGCTTTTAATCCATCTTTGTTGTGCAAGTTGGGGGCCTTGAATTAGAGCTTCATATTCATCTACATTGTTGGTGCAACTAAATTGAAGTCTAAGTCAAAAGTAATAATTCTCATCACTCGGAGATACCAGCATCACACCAACACCAACACTGTTCCTGTTTCTTGAGCCATCCAAAAACAACTGCCACATACCACCTATATCTTCCTGAGCCTTCACAAGGTTGGGGATAGGAGCATTCTTGTTAATGTTATAGCAGCTTCGGTAGTTCCTTCCAGCTCAGCTCTTTCGTGGAAGACAGAAATTGAATAATAGCCATTGGCTATTCAATTTATATTCATTGTTTTGTTTTATTCTCACTTCATATTGAGGCCGACATAAAAGAATTCGAATTAATTCTTATTAGAAGATATCTAATATTTACCAAGGCCGACATATGTTATATTGTTTATGTTTATATTGAGGCCGACATTATTAAATTGTAATTGACATTTACTCTGGCCGACCTTGATAAGCAAAGAGGTGCGACCTCACTAAGATGTATATATATACACCTTGACTCGCCCATTGTAACAAGCCAGTAGAGTTCGGTTATTGTAATCAGCGAACTTCATATAGTGCGTACCATCCAGTGCAGTTCAGCTAGTCACATAAAGTTCAATCTGGTCAAGTGCGGACATCTTACAAAGGAGATATATACAGAGCAAAATATATACAGAGCGAAATACATACATGGCGAACATCAAGAAGATGCAACATATCATCTTGTTGAATTATTTGCAAGGACGAACTCATTGTGAGCAGATTGCGTAACATCAAAGTTCAGGATGCGAACTTGGTCAAAAGCTAATAAGTGCGAACTCTTCAAGGAAGAAATGCGAATTTTCTCCAAGAGCAGATTGCGTTTTTTTTGTAAGTGCAGATCAGAGATCAAGTAAGAGCAGACTATTTGATTGTTCTACAGCCATTGCTGGTTCTGTTTTTGGCCTTGTGTGGCCTCTTTGTAAAGAGACTTATTGCCATTATTTTATATATAAGAGAGATCTTTGTTGCTGGGTTTTTCTCCCTCAAGAGGAGGGTTTTCCCAGGGTAACTGCTGTGTTATTGCCTCTGATTTTGAATTATTTTCTGTGCACTAAATCTGATCTTATAAAAATCAACAATTCTCCTCACTTCATCCTTGCATGAACTCTACAATCCACTACTTTATGACCAAATTGATTGCATGAAAAGTAATAACCATAGAAAGAGTGTTGGAACCTGGTCTCATGCGCCTGTCTTGAAGGGAATGATCTTCTGTAGTTACCCTTGTCCTTGTGAGGGATATTACCTTCTTCCTTCTCTGTGCTCTCACTATTGATGGATCTCTTGATAACATCAGCATAGCCTCTTTTGCTTTTCTTCATTCATCTTCTTTTGTGACTCTTTGGGATCTTCTTTATTAGGCATCAAATTCTCTTCAAAGCCAAGACCAATTTTGGTAAAAGGTGATCTTTTGTAATTTACAAGATCATCCAGAATCTCAATGCTCTTTTCAAACTTCAAGCTTTTGTTCAATTGATCATTAGTATTTTCCAATTCCTTCCCCAAGGAAACAATTTCACACTCAAGTTTCTCACAGTCCTCTTCCTTCGTCTTTAGCTGATTTCTTACTACCTCTTCTATCCTCCTTGCTTCTTCAATTTGAATTTTCAAATTGATGATCATTTTCTCCGACTCTTCAAGACTTGTGATATTTTTGCCTTAGATTCGCATTCCTCTTGAAGTTTTAGTTTTTGCTTTGAATTCTTCTTTCTAAGCCTCTTGATCTCATCTTGGGTACAAATGAGTTCTTCCTCCAAACCTACTTTGGCATCCTCTTCTCCTTTTGACTCTTCTTTCTATTTGTCTTCACTTTTCGAGGCATCATCCTTTGTTTCTATTTCCATGAATAGAATCTCTTCTCTATTGTTGTCAAAAATGCTTCAACCACTCTCTTTGAATGAGCTACTATCTTCCCTAGAGAAGAGGCTCTTTTTATGCTTACGAAAGTCCTCCTTTTCATGCTTGCCTCATGTAATCTTCTTGTGATGGCGATGTTTCCTTTCCTTTTGCTATAGTCTTCTTCCTCATCACTACTTTCACTTTCGGCCTATGGACACTTAGCAACAAAATGTCGTATATTACCACAATTAAAACATTTAAGAGTATACTTACCTTTGTGTTTTTCAAATACTTTCTTGAGTTTTATCACATAGTGGGCTTCTTCATCACTTGAACTATCACTTGATTCTGGTTCTTTATTCTTCATCTTCTTTTGAGGCTTTGAAGGCGGCTTCGCACTTTGATGTCTTCTCCTTCTCAGTTCTCACTTCGTATGTCATGAGGATCCTAAGCAACTCATCCATCTTCAATGTATCTAGGTCCTTCATTTATTCAATAGCGAAAACTTTCACATCAAATCTCAAAGGAACAGATCTTAGCACCTTTTGCACGATCACGAATTCTTCAATTTCTTCACCAAGTCCTTAGATGGTATCAATGATTTCATCCACACAAAGGAGATAGGCAACAATGTTCCCTTCGTCTTTCATCTTCAAGTTCTCAAATCATCTTCTATGGGTTTGGAGCTTGGCCTTCTTAACCTTTTGATCACCTTCATAAGTTTTTTAAAGTTTTCCCCACATCTATTTCGCTAATCTGCAACGCATTCACAAAATGGCATTCACAACTTTTGTATTATTTTCACTAATGCTCTTTCCGGCTTGACCTGTTGGTGGAGAAGGTGGTGCAACATAACCATCCACTACCAATTGCCAAATCCAAGTGCCATTGGGTAGGTGCGCATCCTTATGCTCCAAAATGTATAGTTTATTTTGTCGAACAATGGGGCTCTATTTGAAGAGAAACCTTCTTAACATGCCATGTGTGCTCTTGAGATCTACCTTCTAGTGATTAGGCTATTTTTTAAGGAACCCGCCCTAATACCAATTGATGAGCACACACTTATACTAAGAGGGGGGTGAATTAGTATAAAACAATCTTTTACTTTTTCACAACTTAATCAACCACAATAACTTCAATCACACAACATCAACAATTAAGAGCACAAGAAGAATAGAAGATTTATGTGGAAACCCTTTCGAGAATAAACCACGGCAAAATATTGCTTATATTCAACTTCTCTTACAAACTTCATAGGCACCAACCCACTAGAGACACCAATCCCCACAACTGAGCACCAACCAAGCAAGAGACACCAATCTTTTCTAATGAGAGGCACCAAGCTCCTGATTTCTTCAATTACGGGGCACCAACCTCCAAATGAATATTATGTTTTCCTTCTTGAATATTTTTGCTTCAATATGCTTCACAAATCTGCCTTAATAATATCTTCACAAAAATCTGTTATAAATTCCCTCACCAATCTGCTCAAAAACCTTCATAAACTGCTTGCAACTTTGGCATAAATCAGCAACAGAATACCTTAAAGGGTCTGCTCAACTCTTCAACAAATTTTGCTTTCAAATCTGCCATGACCTTGCTTTTAGATCTGCTATAAACTTGAGTTAGATCTGCTCCAAGAAACTCTGATTTTTATTCCTTTAGATCTGCTCTTGTATAGAAAGATATTCCTCAATTGCTTGCTTTATCAACACCTCACAAACTCATCTTTATATCTTCTCCAAGGGGGGCCAATTTCAAGGAAGAGACATATTTATTGCCAAGGGAGGCAAATCCTCATATATATGCAACTCTTCATAACAAAACATGGGCACTAGACATGGGTCGGCTCATTCATAAAATAATATATTTATTTTTCGTTTTAATTTCGAAAGTGGAGTGCCTTTATGAGGGGGGTCGACCACTATAATAAAATAATTATTTGCACTTTAGAAACTGCTTTGTTGGGCACTAAACATAATGAATCAGATCGGCCATGCACTTTAAAAATTCCCCAATGGAAATGCTAGAAGAAATCAGGTCGGCCAGCAATAATTTAATCTTCAATTTCCATATTTCAAAGAGTCGACCAGCATAGGAATTAGTTTAAATCTGATTCCGGTTGATCTTTGAACAGCAATTAGTGGCCTTCATACAATCTCCTTTGACATCAATGACGATAATTCTAACAATTCAACTATTAATTGAGATAGCCATCATCCAACTTTCACAAGGATGACCGTCGTCCAATTACTAATTCCCACAGCGAGCAACCATCTCCCAACTTTAAATATGAGCAACCTCAAAGCTCTACTCTCTACATAATGGCATCTATACTACTCCACCTAGGCATCAAGGTTGATCAACTCTTTTAATTTCCCCTACAACCTATGACCTGGAGTACTTATTCATAGAGACATCCTTGACACCAGTTCACACACATACCACACTTATATTAATCATACTAATACACATAAGAACTAATTCAACTAACTCAACAATCACAAGACATACAAATTCACATGCATAAGACACTACTATTGCAATTTCATAGTGTCAAACTTCAACCCAGGCATACACCTTATTGGAATCTTCTTTGGCTCCTCTATTCTCAGCTAAGTTTCACTTCTCATCACTTCCAATTAAAATCAATTCATAATTCCAGCATCCTTCCTTGATTGATTTCTCCACATATTTATGCTCTTTTGAGTTTGCTTCTATCGATATTTTACAAGCCAGTTTGGGCAATGATTTAATTTCTTCAATTACCTATGCACAAATTCCTCCTATCAAAGAATTACTTCATTTTTTGGTCTCATGATTTCTTGTAGGCTCTTGTCCTGTTTGATTAGTCATTTTTTAATAGTGCAATCACATGGGTAGTTTCACCTCTTCCCAAGCACACAGAATTCTCCAAGCTTATTTACTCCTATGCATTTTTCATGGTCCTCATCGAGTTATTTGTGTTATGCAATCAAAATTCCTTTGCTGTCATTCTCGTTACACATCTAACCTCTTTGTGCTTCTCAAATAACATCTAGCCTTTCTATTCACTTCCAACCAACTTGCCTATGCACCATCACAAGAAAACAATGATTTCCCATGAAACTGAAACTGAGAACCCCCCTTCCAACTTGGTTGACCCATCCATGTCAATTGTCACTTGTCCACAGATAAATTTGTCATGACATCATAATTATAAAATAGTCTGAGAGACTCTAATTTAGAATAATCAATGTGTTAGTCCTTAGATATTAAATTTATACATTAAATCAGAAATCTGAAAACATTATTCAGAATGCTTTTCTCAAGCCAAAAACACGTTCAAATCTATTCCATGTTAAATTAGGAATCAAGATTATAACTCAAAATCAAGACTATAATTTAGAATCACAACTATAGTCCCTAATTCATGATCATAGGCTAACTTAATACTCAAATTATTATATTACTATTCTAGATTAAGAAAAAGGTATGTAAATATCATGATCACCATAATTTATTAGTTCACAAAACAACCTTAATACAGTCCGTGACATTCAGTTACAGGGTCCTTAGGATTCTATTTGATCATTAGGCTTTTACAAAATTTGTTAGCAATGGGGTATTACAATGAAAAGCATACTCAATGTAAGGAACTTTTAATAAATAATATAATGTAGTGTTTACTCCAATATGGGTTGTCTTAATCATCTCTAAGTATGAATGAAGGAATTCTTTAACAAACTCCTAAAATGTTTAAGCACGCAAGTTTTGCACAAACAATCAAATCAATAGCAAAAACTTTGTGCAATGCCTCCCCACTCTCATGCCTAGCAATGACTGATGAGGTATCCCAAGGAGCTGTTGAGATTCAAGTAGGCTCTCGAGTTCTCCCAAGCATAAATATAGATCACTGCAGTGTCTCCTCCATCGGAGGGGAGAGGGGGGGGGCATGCGTTTGTGCAGGACCTGCAAGACAGCCACAAGCACCTCCATGCGCACCCTACAATGAAGTAACAAGATTTCTTCCAAGGGGAAAAATGGAGTTCAGGTTGTAACACAACATCTATGTTACAATTGACGGTCTTCTCATAACTTTGTGCAGTTCATGTCTTCTTCCATTGCGATTTATAGAAAATATCAGAACCTGCCCTTGGACACCAAGATTGGCACAGATCAAATGGCAGAGACATTTGTGTGGATTATCTCTAGAGATTGAGATTGGCTAGCAAAGAAACTAACAAGATAACATGACTGAGATTGCTTGATTGTTATGCTTTATTGTCACTTTGACTGAGAATACCCTAACATTCTTAGAGGCTGTCATCTCTCCAATAGCTAAAGCTTTTTGAACAAAACATTATTTTGAAGAGTAATTACTCTTCAACCGCACAACTAAAGCTGTCAAATGACAAGACTAATGGTGAATTGCCACTTAGAAACCGGATATAATCCATTGACTTAAACTTTTAATAGTCAAAGAACCACATTAATATAGAGGTGAATTAAAATGACAAAGTTACAAACACATTCTTTCATAACATGATTAGCATTTTTGAATTGAAAGATTTATTAAAAAATTCTATTAGAAACAAACATCCAACTCAGAAACAACAAAAATTGCAAACAATGAGACCTTAGATTTGACAATTCAATGCAATTTTGATTTGAGTAAAATTGGTAATGGTTGCATATGATAGGTTTGAAAAAAGATTCAAACAAAAGAAATAGAGAGGACTAACCAATGGTTGCATGCGCTTTTTCCCAATTGGATAGAGATAGGGATTTGGTTTCCGCATCTTATGTGCAGTAAACCAGAGAATAAAGCCTGATAGAAGATCCAAGAGTGAGTCTAAGGTTGAAGCCATTATGGCTAATGAACCACTCTTTATTGATGCATATATCTTTGCAGCAAAAAGTACAACATTTGCCAAGTTGGACAGTAGAATTGCAGTCCTCTCGCTTTTTGCAACCTTCTCACGATCTTCCTGAAAGAAATTGGGAAAAGAGTATTGTTTTGAATAATCAAATGCTCCTTTGGTAAAATATGGTTCACTGATGCACTGATTGCTTTGATGAATGTGTAAAACAACAAAAGGATAAATCCAAACCTTGGACATAGGCAGATATCCACACTCAGAAACAGCATCCATTTCTGTAAAACCCTCAAGCATATCCTCTTGCTGCTGATAATATTCAACCACTCCATCGCCAGGACCTGCCAAGGAACATGAAGAAACAGCTAAAAACTAAAGATAAATACATCTTAAACAAAAAACTCAATGACTTTTCCACATATCACTCTAAAAAGGATATACTATTGCTATGTATCTCAACATAATTAATCAAAGACAACAAAAATGAACGAAGTCGTTTATAATTACAGGAATCACAAAGTCTTGTGTCACTCTATATGCACATCCATATCTTCAATTACAAGTTAAAAGGTGAGTTTCCCTATTAGCAGCCAGAAGTATTCAGGTTTAAATCTTGATATTTCACCGCTGAGCGTAATAACACATCTTAAGTAATCTTGAATGGGATTTCTGAGCAATGCTTGCATACAATCAGACTCTGTAATCCTCTATTAGTTCAAGTTAAAACCAAGCGCTGAACATACTTTCTAAGCACAATATATTTTCTTAATGAAAGAGACAATTCAAATAATTAGTTGTATTCTCTCTTTCTTCATTTTTAGTGAGATAATTATTAATGACTACTGTGGATAATCTTTCCACTTAGGTCAACCACCACCATGGAGATCCTGGTTCTTTCAATCATGACACCGTTAAAGAGAATCACTACACTAAGTTATCACATCCTTTGACTGTAACAAGCTTCTTCCTTTGACTGCAACATATCTACTCAAAATTTTATGCGATACTAACTGATGTTTGGTAGATGTGACACATCATTGAACACACATAGATAACTAAAACCCAAGAAAATAAAAAACATACTGCTAAAACTTATGTCAAGTTTTTGATGCTGTAAGAAAACCTAGACCACTTGGAGCTGTGGTGTTGTAACTTGTATGAATGCAGGCATCTACAGATCAAAAGAATAAGACTATGATCTACAATTTATTGGGAGACATATTTTAGAAGCTTGCTGCAAAAGGCATGTCATGTGCTCATCGAATATATAAATGCCAAATTTGTAGCCCATGAGCCTGTTGTAAGCATAGATTTGTCTGATAGTTTCTAAATTTCACGAATTCTACATTTAAACAAATTAACCTGAAGTGATTTATCTAGGGAACAAACAAAGTTACATATTTCAAAGCTCAAAGAAGGTCACGTCACTTAGGAATACTCCGCAACTATTCATTGTACAACTCAAATCTCTTATTGTATAATAGTTTAATAAATAGACCAAACCCCTACTTGTGCACCATTGGCAACCAATTGAAATTAACAGGTACTTGCAGAATTAAACACTGGAGATCTGTTGTAAGGAAACTCTTGTATTTTTCCGGTACATTTGTCTCAAGAACTTTTCCCTAGATTGAAAACAAAGACTATTTCCACACCATACAACTACTTAACAGGAATTCAATTGATTATACCCCATTTTCTTACTGCTGATAACAAATCAAACAGGACTTCATTGGTATAAGCTATCAAAATATCCTTTGTTTCTACCAATACATTAGAATTTCATGTTTGCTATATAATCCTGTGATTCAATTCCCCAAGCCCAAACACTTGCGTGGAATAAATCATTAGACAGCTGCATCACATACATCTGCATATCTGATTTCTACATCCATTACAATTATGAATTAACAAATAATAGATACCCTGTCATTGAATTTGCCAAGGGTGACCAGCACCAATTTTACTTACAGAAAGAAAACGTTGCCCCGCAAGTGTGTAAGCAAAGAACACTCCAGGTTCACTACTAAGAGCCACAAATTCAATCTCTTCTTACCCATCTCTGCCATAGTATCCAACATGATAGATGGAACAATAATTAGCAAGCAACCTCAAAATATTTAGGGGCTATACATCAATCTCATACTAAATAGACATACCATAAATATCATTTGTCTAAGAGCACCTTGATGGCACCCTAAGGGTTATACTAGAAGCTTGCAAGTTGTGAATGTCGTCCACGAGCAGCTGGATTCAGATCTGGATGCCAGATTGATCTAAGCAGCATGTAAAAATGTCTACTGTTTTTCATGCTTGTAGCAACTTCACTCTGTCTCAGTTGCTTCAGAATAAAGATGGTAGCATTCATATTCTTCAAAAAGCTTCTGAGGTGAAGCATATTTCCATCAAGATTGTTGATATGATGGTCGTTAAGTGGTCTAGTGCTATAGGTCAAAATGCTGACACAGCTTCTAGGGAAAGTCTCTCCTCCACCAGAACTAAGGAAATACATTTCCAGCATCCAAATCAAAGGGTTGGTCAGAAATCTTGGGTGGAGCTGCTCAAAGGTAAGGATTCTTCCAATTTGTCTTTGTCATGTTCTTTGGAACTAGTTTTGGACAAAGAGGGCCTCTATCTAAGGGTTCCAAATTCTGTGGTGTGTTGGGTGAAAATTATGTAATCAGCTTTTCGATAGATTACACAACTAGGACTTCAGCCACAGCTGACGGCAGCGATGGAAAAACAAAATAAAGTAATTACACAATGTACACAATACTTACAAAGTGGGGGGGGTGTGTTACATTCATCCTTCTCTCTTTTTTCAGAGAAGATGTTTACAATGCTTCACTGTTGGAAGTTCTCAATTCTTAATAACTTTAAACGATCAACTAGCAGTAATACCAATACCTCTATCTTGTCAAAGCAAAGCGTAGAGATACTAGAAGTAATTAACAATAAACAAGTAAAATAAAGGGGAAAGCTCATGAAGGCACAAAGTCGTTTCGTAGCTTTATCAATGGTGGATTTGTGATAGATGTGTCGTTTGTCGCATTAGAAGCACAAAGTCTTCTTAGATGCAGCAATTCCTTGAACAACATGAACAATTACAACCGCAAAGTCTTGTAGATCATCCAACCATAGTTAACCAAAACACAAATGTAAATCTAAGTAAAAGATGTAACACAAAGTTTACATGAATTGCTTAGAGTCTTTCAGATATCACTTACTAATTACCACCAAAAGAGATCAATTCACAAGATTATCGAATCCAACACAAAGTCTGGTTTGCAATCTTCTTCTTTATTGATCAAATTTTGTTCGCAAAGTATGAACACAAAGTTTCACAATTTGTTTCAAAAAGGGCAGCACTTCGTTGCAAAATACTAAAAGATCCTAATACAAAGGAAATCCCTCATACTTATGGAAAGAGGGATGAGCAAAATTAGGAAACTAACTTGAGAAAATCAAGGAAAGTTAGGTGAGCGATTCAAGGAGATCTCACCTAACTTTGACCAAAGTCAAAGTGTAATTTGTTTTCAAAAGATTACATCTCGAACTTGGTGCAATTACAATTTACAAAAAGACATATAAATGTCAGGAAATATTTACAAGATGCATAAAAGAATGCATCGAAAATGTCTAACACTGGAGATCAAGAACCTTCTTCATGTTTCCTTGCTTTGGGCGCGGAAGTCTTCGTATTTCTTCCTGGTCTCCTGCATGAACTTCTCATCCGGACCAACGGTTTAATCCACAATGGTGTGAATTCTCGTGATCGATCTCATGGCAGATGAGTGAACCTTCTTGCACTTGTCAAGATGCGTTTTCAGGTTATCCAATGTGAGCCTTGTATCACAAATGACGTTCAGAGAGGCTTCTGAAAAGTCTGCGCTGTCAATCAACTTCATGATGGCTTCCTTGAAGATCTGGGATATTTCTATGGCTGGCAAAAAGATACGATTTTCCTCAAGAAGTTGTCCTAGTAACTCCTTGATACCTTTTTCAAGAATAACACGATGCCCTTCAACATCTTCCTGCACCTGGTGGAGATCATCTGTAAGGGATTGAATCACTTGAATTCGGTGTTTCAAAGATTCTCTTACGTCAATGAACTTTTCTTTGCCGGGAATTACCCCGGCTTCCACCAATTTACTGAGCTTTACCTGCTTCATCTGTGACCATGACAGCAGGCACTTTTCCATATCTCTGCGCTCCTGGGAAAGTACACTTTTTTCTTTATCAAGCTTTGTGGTGAGCTTGACCAACAAAGTAGTTTTCTCATTCGCGGCAATTATGATTTGAGATTCGTGTTCTATGATCTTCTCAACGAAATCATACAACACCTTGCCTTTGGAGGCGAACTTCTCAGCTTTCTTGACAACTGGGTCCTTAATACTTACCACTGCCAGCGGTTGTGCATTAGTTGAAGATCCCGCAAGTCTCCTTACAACAGTGGCATAATGCGCTGCCCTCTATTTGTACATATTGCGAGCTTGCTCCATTTTATCTAGTCTTCCAGCCAAGATATCCAATGTCACTTGCGCATTTGCTTTTGCACTTTCATTGGTAACCTTGCCAAGCTGGACTCTTGTTACTGTGTAGTCCTCCATATTGACATCTCCTTCTTGCGGTGGTATGCCAATCTCCGCATACTTGCGGCCAATCTTGTCAACGTTTACCCTTGAGTATACTTTTGCCTTTTTCTTCCCTTTAGCCTTTGGAGGGACTATCTCTTCGAGGTCGAGCTCCTTTGGAGAGATCATTTGCTTCTTCCGCTTTGATACTTGAGATATCAGCCAAGGGGGAAGGAAGGAAGTGTGAACTTTTGGATTCAATGTCAACTCCGTCGTCATTGTCACCTCTGAAGTTACCATGGGTATCGTGACAATAGGAGAAGTGTTTGTCATCATTGCTCCTGTAGACTGCACATTGAGTTGATTACGCATTAACTCATTCATGAACCGATTGAATTCAGTTTCAGAAGTGATATCATACGTTGGTGAAGACAGGCTAGGAATGGATGATGGAGGACTTGATAGTATATCAACCGTATGAATGCTTGTCACAGAGAGAGTATCAAGCAAGGTTGATGCTGCAAGAATAGTGGATACCTCTACTGTAGGAATGCATGTGGTAGGAATGGGTGATGAAGGAACAAGAGGTGGAGGAGAACTCGAATTTGGAGGGGTGTGAGGAACACTAGAAATCACAGGCGATGACATTCTGGGAATTTCCTCAACTACATTCTCAGGTGGAGACTTAGTTCTTTCTTGATCATGCTTGGGTTCCTGTTGATCACCCTCTTGTCTCTCCGATTCTGGTTCACCTTCGGAATCACCTTCAGATTCTTCTTCAGAATCTTCTTCAGACTCTTGCCCACTTTCAGAAACTTCTTCTGCATCAAAGTCTACTTCTGCTAAGTCTTCATCTTCAGTGGATTGGTCACTGGAAGTACCTTCTTCATCGGAATCTATCTCCTCTGAAACAGCCTTTTTACCTTTAGAGCGAGATGGATTAGATTCCGTGGTTTCTCCTTCTGGGACGGCCTGGGTATCTTTCTTTCCAACAGTAAATTTGATCCTGGTACCTCTTCGTGAAGAAGTGGGAACAACCGCTGATTTATTTTTCATTAGGATTTCTTGTTGTCGGCGAGCTTCTACTTCGGACTCTTCTCCTTTTGAATCTGTTCTGAAAGTTTTCATTTCAAAACCATGCTTGTGTAACCATTCTGCAGTATTGGATAGGATTGGTGCCAATCTCTCTCTGATGCTAATACTTTCTTTCCTAGACCATTGAATTGCAAGCAACGGCCTTTTAGAAACCTCTTGTTCATCATAGACAGCATTCATGATATCGCCAAGATCTGTAAAATCCTCTGGTAGGTCAACAATATCAAGGTCTCTGATCTATTGCACGGTCAGCCTGCAATAATCCATTTTGTGAATGGCTTCTTCATCTCTGCAATCAACCCAGATGTCTTCAAAACAGTACTTGTGATGATGACCTTTTTGCAATTGCCTTTTGACATCCCGATAATCAAAATCAAACCTATACCTGTAGATCACGATTGTCATGATGTACATCTCAGCATAAACAGATTTGGCTTTCTGTACAGTTGGGATAGTATATCTGCCGATTGTCAGTGGGAACTTGAATCCACGCTTGTGATTATTTCTTCATTCTTTATGCACTGAAATCAACTGTCTGCACATTTCCATGAGAACCCACTTGTCCGAAGGATATCGTGGTAGCATGTAAGGGAAGCCACTGTAGCACCCTACTCTCAAATAAGTAAATGTTGGGAATTGCAAAAATAAGCATCCAACTTTACTTACCGCCTTATAAGCCTCATCAGATACCCCTCTCCTCTCGAGAGCTGGATCAAAATTGAAAAGTAAAGGTGCGAAGAAAGCATCAGTAACTTGCCTGAAATGATGGAAGCTTTCTTTCAACTCCAGTTGATAGAAAAATTTATACACAGGCACCAGCATCCAATTCCCTCTTGTGGATAGACCTGGAAATTGCCTCATTACAGTTGTTGCGTGCACCAGGTAAGAAGTCATTTAGAATTTCAATGTGGAAGGCGCATTGATCAATTGCTCATGTATTTCATCACTGATCTATTTGCCCCAGTCAATGTGCACTTTTTGTCTTCTTATGATCCTGATGTATTCATACATCCAATCATGAAACGTGGATGATTCAGGCAAACCCTTCACTCTGCTCAAGAATGTGATCATATCTTTGACATCATCTTTGAAATCACTTCGCAGGAGTTCCTTTGGCCTTCTGGAAACAGTTTGCCTAGGCTTCTTCAACCATTGGCTATTTATTAGGTTTTTAGCCTTGTTGGGATCTGCATCATAGACTTCTTGTGCTTTTTGTATCGAGATGTCAATGTACTTCTCCATTTGAGAAACTTTAAACACAATATCAAAGAAGTCAGGGTCGAATCTTAAAATCTCTTTCCCAAAAGAATCAATCACGCTTCTTCCTTCCCTGATGTAGTGGGATGCCACTTGAAGGACAAACTCCGTATGGTGTGCAGCAGTATTGAACATAGCTACCAAATGCAGGTTACTGTGTACAATTGCTCTCATAGAATCAGGAAGAGGCCTCTTCTCAGTTTTCTCTGCAAAATCAACCAAGTCTTGATGACCAACCTCTGTGTCTTTTATCTCTTCTACCTTGGAGACCACCATAGTTGGCGAGTAGACACCTTGATACTTATATTTCATTTTACCTTTTGCTTTTGAAGACGACGGAGGTTTTCTGGCAGTCATCTGAGAGCAACTGAATCTTTGATCAATCAACTTTGAGGATCTTGAAAAGAGACTGCAATATGTGGAGTCAGAACAAACGTTAGTCGTTAAACAGCATGGGAATGCATGAGGTGAGCAACGACGATGAGCAAGCGTGGAGCAGATGACAAGGCACGCAAAACGATGCACAAAGTGGACGAAAGAAGGTTTGAAACAAAATTGGCAAGTTTTGAGGTGTTGGGAAGAAAAATTGGGAAAAATGTAAGGGCGCTGATTTTGCATTTTGAAGGAAGTTGACTTTGGTGCAGGGGCGCTGAAAAACAGCGCTCCTGCACTTCATCAGTGTTAGAAAATTCTTTATCATGTCAAGGCGCACTTTTTCGGCGCCTTTGCACTTGGGAGTTTGCATGATATCTGGGAAGAACCAATGAATGTATAGGTGCATTTTTTGGATGCCACTGCACGTGAAGCATGAAGTTGGAAAATAACGTGCAATGATGCTGAAAAACAGCGCTTGACTCATGAAGCGTGAGAATTTCTTCGTTCTTTATTTGTCTAACATGTGTTTTGGAGAGAAATCCCTTCACCACGCATTTTTGGAGGAAAATCCTACAGTCTCACGCCAATACACTATGATGCAAATAGTGATAAGCCGAAACAAGTGAGAACTCAGTCGGTGTTTGAAGGGAAAGGATGTGGATCGATAAATGAAAACACTAGACGAAGGCATGGTTAGCAAAAAAGATGAAAAGGAACCATGCTGAAAAGAGAAAACGCGAAAAGGGAAAGAGAAGAAACTCCACGCATTAAAACAAGACATCAAAATTAAAAGAGAAGGTCGAAAAACGCGTGGGAGGAAGAAAACGCATGAATGAAAGGCAACGCATGGAGGAAAGAGAACACACATGCAAGGAGAAAACTCACGCGCAGGGAGAGGAAATACGTTTATTTACAGAGCTCAAGATCACGACTTGATAAAAAGAAACGTCATTACAAAACGGGTTTTTAAGATATAAAGCAGACGTAAAAAGAAAAGAAGAGAAAAAACGAATAATAACATACCTGAAGCAAGACTTCAAAACCCTAGCACGAACAAGGAGAAGCTCTTCAAGAAAACGCGTTTTTGAAGAAGGAAAATGCGCGCCCAACAAAGAGAAAATAAGTTGAAGATCACAAACAATGAAAATGAAACAATAAAATCACTTTTAAGTGAATGGGAAACACAAAAACCTAACTCAAGTCGCTCAATTAATTGAGGCATAAAAAGTGGCACAATAAGCGAAAAATGCAAATAACTTGAAGAAGTGCGCCTACGCCAAAAATTGGCTAAGTCTGGCAACCATGTGTAAGAGTGCACTTTTTTAGCGCTTCTGCATATTTTGGAAAATCACTTTCATGCAGGGGCCCTAATTTTTGGCGCCCCTGCACTTTCAACTTAGTCAATTTTTTGGTTGGTGAGCAGGAGCACACTTTTTGAGTGCAACTGCATATTTCACAATTTAACTAAGTATGAACTGTGAGACTTCGCGAAGGAGCTCGCTTCGAAGGTCTTCGTGAGGCGAACATAGGGGGATGCTCAAACTGACTGTTTGAGGCTTTGGAACGCATTAAGAGATGGCTCGAAAATCACCTCGTTTTGCATGCTTGAACTTCACGAACCTAGGAAATGGACAAGTTTCGTAGGGGGTTTATCTGTGGAATGAGCGCTGCTAGATTCCGTGAGAACATGGTGGATGTATCTTACCCTAGATTTGAAAACACTCTTATTGGAAAGTTTCTTGGATCCAGGCCTAATATTGATATAGTTAGAAGTTGGGCTCTTATAAAATGAAACCAAAAGGTTGGGTCGTAATCTATTCTATGAGTAAAGATTTTTTTTCTTAGTCTCCTTTTCAACTTATGAGGACTATGTTTGAACCCTTCTAAATGGTCCTTGATTTTTGGGTGGATCAAAATATTCTTAAGAAAATGGAAACAACAGTTTGATCCTAAGCAGGAAAATATAAACCCAATTCCAATCTAGTTCAGGCTCCCAAGCCTGCCATTGGAATATTGGAAGGGCAAAGTCATGATGGGGATAGCAAAAACAATTGGACAACTTATAACTTTTGATGCAATTACAAAATCTAGGAAGCAGCTAGTTTATGCAAGACTCTATGTTAATGCCAATGTTGATAAAGAATTACAGCCTTTTATCAACTCGTCTTTAGAGTATGGCAGCTGGGTCCAAAGGACTGGGCATGAGAACTCCTCATATGTTTGTTAGATCTGCCAGAAATCTGGCAAGTTTGATAAATTTTACCCAGCCAAAAAGTGTGATCCAATTTTCTGTAGAGAGAAGGATCAGTACAAACAGAGTTTGATGCAGAAAGGAAAAGAAAAAGTTGTGAAAACTCCAATGAAGGAGAATATAAAATGTCATGACAATAAAGTTTTACTATAGGCAAAAAGTTCAAAAAAAAGTGGACCCAAGGATTAGCCTACAGATGACACCATAGAGAGGAACTTTATTCAAGCTCCGGCACCCCAATATAGGGAGGTTGAGGCATTAAGAAAATTTGGGGAAGTTAGAACGAAAGGAGAAGGAGTAAGAGGCAAAATGGTGGGATCTATCATGGAAGGAGGAGATTTTAGTCCCAAAGTAAGGATCTACCTTCTGTTAGTTCTCATTTCCCAAACAGTGTTAAAAGAAAAAGGAAGGAATCAATATCTAGAGGTGGTAATCCAGAAAGGGAAGTATCTAATGATATAGAGCTAGACAAGGAAGATTCCATCCCTTGTTCTTTGGACCAATTAGTGTAGTCTCTTGCACCCTCCCCTTTCTTAAATTTGAAGCAAGATAAGCATATGACTACAGGCTCTAAAAAAATTGATAATTTAGGAGTGATAACAGAGAGAGTGAGAACGAATATGTAGGATATTTGCAACAAAGAGACTGTGAGATGTTGCTAATGGAAGTGAGAGCACACTAGATCTTAGTGGATCTAAACTACCTATTAACACTCATGAATCAAGGTCATATATTGAATTACAAGGGGGCTTGGTCCAAAAAAATAGAATTTAAACACAGAAACGTGCTTTATGGTTATCCACCTGCTGTCTTTTTGTTGCTAGTTTAGTGTCTCTGCTGCTAGTTTTCAGCCTTAGTGCTGTTGGACTCTTTTTTTAGACAACATTTGAAGTTTCTTGTTGTTTGATGGGCTCCATTGCTGAGTCTGTATTAGCCTTTGTACAAAGGTTTGGGCCATTTCAAAAACCCACATTTATTATCTAGTCAAAGAATTATTCACAAGATGTCTGTGAACATAAAAGGAGGCATTGAACATTTGTTTAAGATACAATCCGATGGCATAAGATGAATTTATTTATTTTTTAAATTCTCTGTTGACTAGATAGAACTGAGGTTTCTTGGATACAAGCACATAGGAATCTAAAAAGTCATTTGAAAGAAGTGTTCCATCAGTGGGTTCAGTAACAGCCTGACTGAGCATGGCAATTGGCTCATAGAGACCCCCTTATCAGGTAGTCTTGGCTGACACACTTGCAAGATTCTGGATTCTTTATTGTGTTGAATTAGTGCCAATACCACCAGAAGCATTGACTACTGATACCAGAAGCATGGCCTGTCCAACACAAGAGGGTGCAGGAGAGCGAGGCCTGCTTCTTTGGATTTCACCATGACGGATCTTTTTATTATGTAATTGATGAAAATATGTATAGTCTAGGCAATATAGTCAAAACCAAAACACATTTGGTTATTAATCTGGTTTATTAGAAGACTCTGCTGTTTGAATTTGTTTTAAAGAGCAATAAAGATTTATCCATTTGAAATTATATAAGCTAGCTACTTTCAAAAGGATATTTACATGCAGTCTTCACAACGATTTAGGCAAGATAACTAATATAAAATTCAATTCCTACTCCATTAGACCATCAAGTCATCATCATTGAAATCACCACCCAAAAAACACCATAATGTTCTTTTGCAGACCAGAACAAAGGCTCTTCTGCTCCATTACATCCATAACACTATCATCATTGAAACCACTGCCAAATAATCAACAACCCAAACGTTCCCTTACAGAGCAGAATAACCCTTTGGGTTTGGTAGATATTGGTTCTAATGCATATGATGTGGGTATGCTTAAAGTTATGGGTTCTAATGCTTAAGACAGCAAGATAACTCCTCTGACAAGCAAGAAATTCTTCTGGGCAAACAACATCAAGGAATTAAAATATATCTCATATTCGTAACATATTTCGGTTTCAACCATTTGAATAAAAAAGGGCAAAATAACAGCACGTTTCTAGAGATTTGACTAACGGGTGTGATTAATTTCAAAGAAAAAATTTAAAAAAGTGAAAAACTGATAAGGGTGGTACAAAAAAAGGATGAACATTGAAAAAAAAAAACTATAAAGTGGAGTTAGGTTGATATATGATTCCAGATAATATGACAAAAATATATTTCTTCTGATACATAATATCATTCCTCTGCATTAACAACGTTCAAACCAACTTCAATCTCATTACTCGGTGCATATTTCTCAAAATCTATTATGCGATATATTCTATCAAATCTAAAAATCTATGAGGTGGGTCTGCTTCATTGGAACTACATATTGCTAAAAATATGTCAAGCGCATCTAAGAAATTTATGATATGAGCGTGCTTGATTTCAGCACAGAATGAACCTAATAATGAAAGAAACCCCCATGCTTCCATCCCCGCGGAGGGAAAAAAAAATGGTGGTAGGAAAATTGATGAAGAAGCACATTCCAAGTACTACATGCAAGCAACCATGGATTTCTCTTTTTTGAAACTCCGCGTTTCTAAAAACCCATGAAGTGGGTCTGCTTTAATAATGCTGGATATTCCTAGAACTCTATGAAGTGAGTTTCCTGTGTTGAAACTGAATATTTTTAAAAACGAAAGAGCTGGGTCTACTTGATTTCACCATAGATTACAATAATAATTGAAAGAAAATCACTGAAAAATCTTAAAGGTTGTGGTAGAGGAATTGAAAAAGAAACGTATATGCACTAATTGTTAACATTAAGCAATCACGGATTCCTCTTTACTGAACTGCGTATTTCTAAAAATATATTAAGTGGGTCCGTTTTATTGACTCCATAAATCCATGTACGTGGGTCAGCTTCGTTGAAACTGCATATTTCTAGATGAAGTGGGTTTGCCTTATGGAAACTGCATATTAAGTTAGTCTGTTTGATTTCAGCACAGAATACAACAAAATTAGAAACAAACCCAGAAATATGAAGAAAAACAAACCAAGTATCGCATTAAAGCAATCATGGACTCCTCTCTGAGGCCTATCATCCCTTTCATGAATTCATTTCTATTGAAGCTGAATATTTCTAAAATCTATAAGTGGGTGATATATTGAAACTGAGCATTCCTAAAAATCTATCAAATGGGTCAGCTTATTTCAGCACAGAATAAAATAAAGATCGAAAGTTATTTTTTATTTTGGATATATCAATGGTGTTGGAGACAAGCACAAACCGAGAACTACAGTAAAGCAATCATGGATTTTTTTCCGAGTCCTATCATCCATTTCAGGCCTTGGAACCCTGTTGAATTTGAGCCTCCATGCATTATCCACGCCTG
Organism: Sequoia sempervirens; assembly: GCA_007258455.2. Lineage (NCBI taxonomy): Eukaryota > Viridiplantae > Streptophyta > Pinopsida > Cupressales > Cupressaceae > Sequoia > Sequoia sempervirens. The sequence continues at coordinate 48,071 of VDFB02382110.1, forward strand.
TCGGCTCATCTCTCTCAACCTGACCAGCCTGTAGCAAGACCTCATTTCTCTCTCCCAAATGATCTACCATGGCTGATTGAACAGAGAATGTTATATGAATAAGAAGATATCTGATATATGGCGGAGATATATTACTTCAGAGTTAAGAATCTCGATCCTATTCCGTTAAATGAAGACGGACTGCCTATATTTATAGACATAGCGTCTAAATATTCTTCGAATACGCATCAATTGATAAATGGGACCGCCAAAAACATTAGTTTGGTTTTTTTATGCTTTTTTTTTTAATTATTGTCCTATCAAAAATCTTTTGTCTGAAAGGCTCAAAAATAGGCAATTTTTTTCTCCAAAGTATTTCTGCATTGTAATGGCATACCTAGGAAGCCTCGTCTCTATTAAATCTCAGTCTTAATCTTAGTACGCCAAGAATGAAAGAAAAATAGATCTCATTCTTAGGTAGGTAATCTTGGTACCCCGTGACTGAAAGAAAAAGATAGATTTTAGTAGCGTTCACAAGACCAGCAGTCCATTACATTCTGTTCAAAAAGCAGCAGAAAAATATATTTTATTTATTGTGACCGTTATAATTACATTATATTCAACGACAGAAGACGTCTGATTATAAGACACGTGTTATACTTGGACCTCTGATATATAACACGTGGCTTCTCCTTTCTCTTCAGCTTAAGACAATAAAGAAAATTAAATTGTTAATATAAAGAAGTGTAAACCAAATAAACTTCAGCCTTTCTTTTTGTAATATTAATTACTTAAGGCAATGGAGATAAGGATGTTTTCTTCCAAAAGTGAAAGTTTAATTTTTATTTTATTTAATCTTTTAAGTAGTTAGGTGGATGATTGTCATAGATATTTTATTGGAACCTAGAATTTTAAAATATATTCGTTTCTTATATAAAGTGTCACACAAGTAGCATGGAACTTCTAAGACTTTTCCTTTAAATAATTTTGTTTGAATTTTTTAAATGTTGAAAATTATGCATGATTGTGTTTAGGTTAAATCTATTAGAATGGTTGATTTTATAATCATTTATTTGAGTGATAAAGGAACTTCTTCACAAGTGAGAGACAAATTGATATTTAAATAAATAGTAAAATGAAATTTGAATCTTTTAAATTAAGAAGTTAATTATGTATATTTAGGATTGGTTCAAGATAATGAAATGTTAATGTCAATTTAGAGAATGAATGTTTGGACATGATGGATGTAATATATGTCAAAAGGTATCAAGAAAATTCACCATCAACAATTCATCGTGAGTAATTTACCATCATCAATTCATCGCGAGCAAATCATCGTCGTGACATATTCATCACGTATGCAATTCACTGTGAGCAATTCATCATCGTGGTATATTCATCGTGTATACCTTTTTTAGGTGTTTAGTAGAATATTTGTACTTTTTACTTTTTTAGGTGCTCTTGGCCACTTAAATATTGAAAAATGTATACGTAATGAATATACCACGACGATGAATTATTGGCAATGAATTGTATATGCAATGAATATGTCACAACAATGAATTGTTGGCAATGAATTGTTGGCGATGAATTGTTGGCAATGAATTGTTGGCGATGAATTGTTGGCAATGAATTTTTGTAGATCCATGTCAAATGTGAGGGGCTATTTTTAGAAACATATGAAATAAGGTTTAATGTATAGGAAAGAGCACAAGTGGTGATATGCAAAGGATAGAGGAATGAGTCCAAATTTGCACAAGATTGCTTTGTTTGTCAATGTGTAATTGTATTAACATATTTTTCTCAAAATGGGCCCAAAGCTAAATGGGAATTAGCTTGGGTATGTAAATTTCACCATTACAAATATATAAAATTCAAAATTATGTTGTATAATATTTTAAATTATAAATTTAATTTAATATAGTTTAACTTACATATCAACATTTACAAAACATTAAAATGAGTTTGTATGGGATTGAAAAAGATACAATATACATAAAGAACAAGGGGAGTATAAGGGCACATCTTAAGTAAAATACAAAACACAAAATGAGCAATGCAATAAATGAAAGTATATTCCATAGACAATCCTTGAAGGTCTTAAATAGCATTCCTAACATCGAAGGTCACAAAGAGTGTGTGAGGGGCATAAGGCCATGGGGATCACTAGATTTAGGATGCATCATGGATCTACAATATGAACTTCGAAGTTAGCAAGGGGGCCTCTTCCTAATGAAGTGAGAAGGCTAGAAATAGGAAGTAATTAATCTAGTATGGACCCTCATTAGACATGCCTCTATAAAGCTATTAATGAAGGTTGAACATCTCCTTCATATAAGTGTAATCTTAAGATGTCATTATCAATTTGTTATGGTTTAGGAATCTTTTTGGATCTTCATTCACTTTACCTAAATAGTATATATCTTATGACTTTTGTTTCCCTTTATTATTTCATGCATGTTACAAATGACTTTCTCTGAACTCTTGTTAGTTGAAAACCAATGGTAGCTTTAAGATGAACATTAGTACACAAGTTGATTGGAAACATGTATTCTAGGACAAATCTTCATCTTTCATAGTATAATCTTATAAATTGAGAAATTGGTTATTCATGGACATACTTACGTATATTAAGATGCTTTTCCAACCATGATGCTCATCAATTATCTATGGAGTAACCTTGACGCAAGATTTATGCAATTCAATTACAACATCAATTAGTGAGAATACACCTACCATTACAAGGAATTATGATTCCAAAAAATATAGAAAAAATCAAAATCGTGAGAATGTCTTTTTTACTTTTCCAAATGCTTATGTCTAAAGGATTTAAACTTCTTGCGCATTGTTGGCATCATCTTTATTGATCTCCTCAAAAATTCCATGCTTCACCTATTTACTTTAAGAATTTAGAAGTACAACATTTTCCCTAGAAGCATTAAATAATTTACCTATTGCGACAATAAACTTATTTATCTTTATGATGCAAACTTTGTGAGGTCATTCATCTTGTTGTTTACACTTGCTTTAACTACCAAGCAGGATCTAAATTCAATGGCCATATGATTGTGTTTAGCCTTTTTATCATAAAATACAATTAAAATTTAGGAAGATTATATCACATGAAATGAGAGATTTAGGATATATATATATATATGGTTTTATTTATAATAAAGTATGCCTTCATGTTTAAAGGGCAACTTCAAATAGATAGCCATCATAAAAAATGGCTTGATGATCAAGGTCAATCATCAAATTTAGGCCCTACTATCAAAGCATATATGATGAGAAGAGGGAAAAGATGCTTATGTTTGGTGACAAGAAATAAAAAATAGATGTTGTCTAATTATTGTTTGGATAATTTTAATTATCATGACCTAGCTTTAGTCTATTTCTAATATTATAGTGAACTTTGATTGACAATAATGAATGATTTATATTAAAAAATTAAATATACTTATACAAATAGATAAAAATATGTTGTTGAGTTTTGTTGTAATACCTCTATATATACAAAAAAAAAATTGAATATAAAATTAAATTGAGTTATATATTAAAAACAAAAATGAGTCAAACCTAAATTTAAAATTAACAATTAAGAAAACTTTCATATCTTCTATATACATAAATATTATCCATTCATTTTTATTAATCATTACTTATCAGCTTGAATCTCAAATATATTAATTTATACATAAAATACTATTTAATATTATAGTGAACTTTGTTGAAAATAATGAATAATTTATTTTAAAAAAATTATATTTGTATACAAATGTATAAAATATGTTGTTGAGTTTTGTTGTAATACCTCTACTTCTTCTATATATACAAAAAAAAAATTGAATATATAATCATATTGAGTTATATTGAAAAAAAAGACTCAAACCTAAATTTAAAATTAAGAATTAAGAAAACTTTCGTATCCTTCGATTTACATAAATAAAATAATCCAGTCATTTTTATTAATCATTACTTATCAGCTTAATCTCGAATATATTAATTTATACATAAAAATACTCTATAAAAATAAATACTATGTATTTTATGTACCCCAAATTTTATATATTATTTTCCTTTCAATATATTATTAAGCATAATTTATTAAAAAGTCTTTAATAAAAGCATAGGACAAAGTAATTCTTTTAAAAAAAAAAAACTTTAGTAGACATAAAGTAGGTAGGTGAGGAGCACGGCTTCTTCTTGTTTACTCCACTTCTATTTTTTTATTTTATTCTTTCTATAAGTCGTCTTAAAGTACACGTTATTTTCTATGTTTAGGAAAAAGACGTCACGTAAAAAAATCCCTTTGAGATATATTTGTCGGAGAATATCTACGTACGCATGCACTTTAAGATAAGTGCTTGATACGTGTCTGTATATTCCATCTACTTTATTGGTAGATATTTCTTTTGTAAGGATATTTTGTATATTTGTTTAATTTTAATTAGTATTTTAGTTTTCAAATTTTTTGTGATGTTGAAATGAAATGAAATGAAATGAAAGATTTTAATGACGTCCACGAGACTAAACAGTCTATGGGACCAAGAAACAAACTTAATTTTCTTTCATGCTCTTTTCTAAATCAGATCTCCTACTATTGATTTTGACAAGAAGACTAGCCGCCTGATTGATCTTATCCTCCTCGAATAGCTGCTGCATATCGTCCATACACAAACTATTTGCATACTGTTTACGAATGTCTTCATACGCTGTGCATTCCATGAAGAAGTGTCGCTCCGTCTCAACCACCCCCTTATCGCAGAAAATGCAAGTTCTTTCTTCCCATGTTTCCTTAGGAGACTTCCATCTACCGGTCTCACATCTAAGATGATGCGATCCCGTCCTCAGTTGTGCAATTAACACCCTCGCTTTCCCTTTAATAGCAGCCCCTAAATACGTTTTTTCGCCATGATCCTTTGTCGGGTTAAACTCTTTGACGTAGTATGCTTTTTTTCGCCCAACCTGATTTGACCACATGGCAGTCCTAAATTTTTCCTTCACATATTTTTTTATTTCACTATTGGTGCTAGGACACTCCTGTAATTTGATGTCCCACTTGTTCAGCCACTTGTTGTTCTGCTTCATCCAGGTTTTCTTTCTACGGTTTAGCGCCTCCTCCATAACCGCTTTGGGCCACCGGTGGTTGTCCATATTTTCAATCTTCTTTAGATAACTTATCAACCGAATTATCGCCAATGCCTCCAAGGGAAAAGCCCCCGCTTCAGCTAAAAGAATTTCATATGGGACCGTGGCCTTAACTTTGGGAAAGTAATTGGTGATTTTTGCGGCTATAGATTTGAACTTATGTATATAAGCAATCTTAGAACTTGTAAGAATGATCTACCAATTCATAGACATCTAAACTTTATTAGTTTTTTTGTGTTTAAGTGCGCATCATGATTATGATGATTACAAACATCTTTGGGAAATTGTAATGACCCTGCTCAATTCTGACCTCAAAATGCTGATTGAAGACTCCAAGAATTTAGTCAAACAATTCTCATGCAACCTCCCAGCTGGCTGGTTTGAGTTATCAGTTTGATATAAATGCTTGAAAATCAAACTACAATGCATAAAACTATAACTTAGATGCATCAATGATTTTAACAATGTTCATACATGATTCCTATATGCAAAAAGTGCACCTACAGCCAATTGTCATTATGCCAAACAGTTGGCATACATGTTCATATAATGTTCAATGGACAACAATAGGAATAATTGACTGTAAATGATAACTACAGTTGTTTGACATTGAATCAAACACTTAGCATGCAAACTAGGAATGGAAAATGAAAGCTATAGCCAAGGTGTATGCAACCTTATAACTCCTTTTCATTTGATGCTAAGTTGAGTACAATAGAATTGCCAATATCTTGGGCAAATAATGATAGCATATGCAGCTGTAATGAACCATATGACAGTGCCTTATAATCTGGAATGAAAGTAGAGATGTCTACCTTATTGAATCGACTTGTCTACCATGACTGAATTACGATTCAATGTGACTGTCATAGGACAGTAAATTACAATGCTTTTACTTAGAAGATTGAATTCTACAGTGCACACTAACTGTCTGTATTAACTACCATTTCCTATAAACTTATGACAATGCAAATGTGAAACCTGGTATATGCGAACAGCCTCCAAGATCTGATCGAAACTTTATGATATCATCTTCTTTATGCCTCTGGTTGATGCGTCCCACTTCTTAGTCTTTATGCGCACCTTCTACAAGCTCACCCAAATCTTCCTTGGTCTTCTTAATCCAAATCGCATCATCCTAGTAGTGCCCAACCATTATGAAATGTGCCATGAATAAACCCAGCATGATGTGTGTAAACTGTACCAGCTCTCTTTACTGCAAATTCATCCTTCACAAGCACCAAACTGATGACCTTCCTTGACTGAAAGCAATTTCAGAAAAATCTGCAATTCGAATCTCCAATTGATCTAATCACAAATTATATCCTTGATCACCAAAATTGGCCAAAGGCCATTAATTTTGCTGAACTGAAAAACCTTCAAATATTTCTCCAATGAAGCACAAATGGAAGACTCCAAATATGCAAGTGAATTTGGCCCTTGGCCACGAAATTTAGCCCAGCTGAGATGACTGACTTATCACCTCCACAACTTGCAATAATTCAGGTGATATTTCACACCCTCAAAATTGCGTACCAATTGAGAGTTTTCGTTCTCAATGGCCAATTGTGACTACTGCAGAAACCCTAGGCTCCACAATGCACATCAACAAACATCAACATCAACAGCAAATCTACCTGATAGACAATGAGCCCTTGATGCCTATTTATTCTTTTTCCTCAATGGGTCAGCCTCCTTCTAGAACTTTCCCAAGTCACCTTCTAGAAGGAATATTATTTTATTATTTTAATATTGCACTTTATAATAATATAAAATATAATCCAACTCCTAAAGTGCAATATAATATTATAACATAAATTAAGGTTTCCAAAATTAGAAACATCCATGGTGATAATAGGAAAACCTTCATATGACCAAGAAATAAGCCAACCAATCAACTGGGTATCTGCCAAACGACCCTTTGATCAAGCCCCATTAGCCTACGAGGATCAAGAATAAGCTAATTCCTCTAAACTCCATCGCTCATGAAAAAGGGGACATTACATAAATCCATGTTGATGTGCAAGGGTCATGTTCTTTGTAGTCGGGTCCTTAACGAATTGAATTTATGGCTCTAATTAAAAGATTAAAGAGAGTAAAGAAGCATATGTAATTTGCTCTTAGGATGATGACACAATGTTAATTACGCCAATGATATTCCCTAATTGAAATGGACAACCTATTTTTTGAAATCAATGGTTGTGAATTGAAAAGAGAAGGATGCAAGATGATTCAAAAAATCCCGTTCGTCTGATTTTCGCTTGATTTTTTCCCTATTCACTATTATTCCACTCAGTGTTTTAAAGGCGGTGGTTATTTCAACAACGCACGAGATATTTTTTACTTCATCAAAATTTCTTTTACTTCATTGAGAATCTAAACTATTGAGATTGATTTTTTTATAGTTTTTTAATCTTTTATATTGGAAATCACTATGGTATTATGCAAATTCTCTTTTTGTTGGTATAAAAACAACTAAGGCATTGCATCAATATCTATCCACACATCAAATTAGAACGTAAATAATAATTAATTGGTTCATTCAATATTATTTATGTGCATCCAATGTCCAATATGTTGGATGTATTTTTTAAATAGCTAATTAGTTAAAATTGAAAAGTATTATCAAAAAGATATAATACATTAATTTATATATAATTTTAAATTATTTTGTTAAATAGATGTTATTTAGTATTGAAAGGAAATAAATAATAATTCTACAATTAATTCTCATTATGTTCTTATGTTATATAGATGTTATTTAGGAGTTTTTAAAACTAACCATTCCATGGTGGAAGTATTTTTAATTTATGTTAAATAAAATTTTAACTAATAATTACATATTTACTTAGACACAACAATTGGGTATGTGCAAGAAATTGGGTCCACAAAATATTCAAAAAGTGGAAGTGTTTTTATTTGTTTCCAAATTTTGTCACAATTGAACTATAAATATGAAGCACTTAAACATAGAATCTTTAAAAAGTCTTGTAAAATGAAATGTGGTATTTTGAGTCTAGTTTTCAAATGTGTAATTTATTTTAATACTCAAATGATACAAATTAATTTTTAATAGGCATATATAAAAATCACTTTTTAAAAGTCATTTTTTAAGACCAGGCGAGGAATTTGATGGTCTATTTGTCCCTTTTTTCAATTTTAACCGTATATTACACTATAAAATTTATTAGACCATTTTGACTTGCTATATTTTTATTAAACCGTAAAAAAATATTATAAACAAAATATAATATAGTATTTTAATTTATAATATATATCATTTTATAATTTTTATTATAGAAAGATAAATTAATTTATAATAGAATATAATTTTTTGAATATTTTTTAATATGAAATTAGAAACTTTTGACATTTTTATAATAGTTATTATTATTTTTAATTAATTTATGTGATTTATAATATTATTATAAAAACATATATTAATTTAGAATCTTTCCAAAATAGAATATAATTATTTTTAACTTTTAGAATATATTTAACAAGATTTGTTTTTAATATGAACTTAAAAAAATTTGTTAATTGTTAATTATAACAGTAGATTTTTATATTTATTACTAATAATTATCATTGTTTTCTAATTTTTCAAGATATTGCATTTATAAAAGATTTTATATAAAAATTCATAAAGTAAACATTTTTTTGACAAGCATTTAAATGACCAAACCATCATAAAATTTTCATATCACAGGTGTCAAATTCTAGGCCTATTTAGGACCATACCATGCACGTATACAACCACCATAATTTGACCTAAATAGAAGTATTTTTTTATTCCTTTTAGAAAAAGATGTGTATTATACTGAAGATTGATGATGGTGTTTTTTATAAGTTTTTTTTCTAAATTTTTTTTTTTTATTAGCCCTAATTGATGTTTTTTAAACCCCTCGTGTATGACCACCATAATTTGAGTTAAACTAATCATTTTTTGAATTTTTTTATTATGTCAGGAATTGTTTGTAGATTGATGTCGTATATTTTTTACAAAAAAATTTAAAAATTTAAAAGTTATTAAATTAATACAAAAACTTATTTCAAGTTTATAGACCAGTTTCCTTAGAAATAATTAAAAAATAGAAAAAATAATCCAATCATAAAAGAAATTACATATTTCAAAATTAAGCATTGTCATCTATAACGAGTTTTAATTTCACAAAATAATTATGAAAAAAAACACATTCAGAAAGTCAAAAAAAATTTCATGGCATTAATGTAATCAATCAAGTATGCACCCTTTTTGAGTTATCAAGTCAACTACCTATTGACACACGAGATGACTTCTCAAAGTTTGGGCTTTAGAAAATTGAAGTCAACCTCTAGAGAGGGTTGGTTCCCTTGTTGCAATCAACTAAACTAATTAAACTAATACTTTGTTGAGGAAAAGAGTAAAGGAATTACTTGAAAATGAACCTACTTCTTTCAAAGGTGATGCATCAGAAGCATATCTAGATTCATGTTACTATTTTGACATATAATTCTCTCAATAGTTTAGTTCAACTTTACACAAGTCAAATGTTTTCATATGCTAATGCATTGGTGTTTTGCAAGAAGGTTTGAATTTATACAATTTTGAGAAGGAAATTTATAGTTTTTTCACAACGAACAACTGATCATATTCATCACACAACTAACAACCTGCATAAATGTATGTGTTTGTTATTCAAAGGTGTTGAGATGAAACATTTATTTGAGGATTTCATAGAATTCATAGAAAAACATGTACATCAATCATCATATTACACACAAAGCATGAGCTAAGAAGGAAAAAATACTGAATTTTATTGATATAAGAGGTGTTCTTACAGTGACACATAGTTTGAAAGTCTTTGATATTTTCTTGAAAAAGTAAAATACAATGTTGTCTTTAGTATAAGACTAAACCTAAGTTACAAAACTTGGCCTTTAAAACTAGAAATAACTTTTCATGTGTTACAATGCTTGGTTTTTGGCTAGTGAGAACTCCTTCAAAGTGAACCTAGGCATCTACTTTAGTTGCTCCTAACTTCCTATCATCTACGAACATCAAAAAAATGTTGAAATGACAAATGTCTTCACTGATTTTTTGGTTCAAACCTCTCCTTGGGCATTGGAACACTGCCTCCCCTACTTTGACTCCTTCAAAGACTCCAAGGTGGCATTAAACAAGGATAAACTTGTGTGTTCTAACCTCTTTTAATGAAGTTGCTCCTTAAAAGTTTCCTAAATACTCTCAGCATGTTGTCCAGGTCAACAAACTGCTCTCTATATCTCCTCAACTATTTTCAATTAACCATTAACTCTCCAACTACCATAATTTCCCTCAAACATGTTTATAGGTCATGTGACAAGGCATTGAAGATGGTTGCATGTCATAGGAGGGAATGGAAGAAGTTATGGGATTGGAATTTGATGCCTGTGTCACCATGATTAAGATCCCTACTCTTCAACTATACTTTCCCAATAACAATTTGTTACAGTAAATGCATATTTACTTAAGTTTTAACTTAGGTAGATTAGTTCATTAATTTTGCATTTATTAAATCAGGTATTTTTTTTCCGTGTTGGGAAGTTCCTCACCCACCACCTATTTTTTATGCCTTTTTAAGGCACCTTGTACAATATGTAAATCAGATCTCATATTTCTCTCTCCTTGTTTGGTGAAATACCCTGTGTGCTTCTCTAGCTCATTTGTAAAGGTTTTTCTGTAGTTGATGATCTTGGGTTATTTGTTGCTCTATCATGATATCAGAGCAATCCAATTGTAACTCCTTCATGAGAGTTTTTGCTAGAGATTTGTGAGATCAAATTGTTTTTTTGGCATTTGAAATTTTCTAAATTTCAAAATTGCCTTTATTTCTTAGTTTCAATTTTTGTCGTTGCTAGCGAATTTGTAATTGAAGGAGGTCCGCTTGGAAGCATTTTGGAGGGGGGCGATTTCTCTGTGGCATTTGTAGGCTGCGGGTGCAATTCTGGAGGGCAGCAATTTGCATCTCAAAAGGTGCTCAATTTTCTTGTGACTGGCAGTATTTTGTGTTGTAAGGGCCCAATTTTTGTCTTGAAGACCTGTGATTGAAGAGGGGCAATCTTGTTGAAAAGGCACGAATTTGATAGGGAGGTGAAAGGCTCAAAAGTTGGAGGCTGTGAGCAGCGATTTAAATTTGTGCATTTGAGTTGAAATCTACTGTGCATCTTTGAAGGCCTCGATTCACAATGTGGGAGCTATTTTTTTAAAACAACTTTTTTGGTTGGCTACAATTTTTTGAAGGGGCGTCGACTTGTTGTCTGTGGCCACGTTTTTTTACTTGAAGTTTTTTTTGGAGGGTGCGATCATAATAGTAGAAGGAGCAATTCACAGGCGTTTGCTGTTGAAAGACATTTTTTGCTGGCTACGTTTCAAATTCCCTTACCTATGTGTTGAAGTCGATTTGCTCTTCAAGAGTATCTTAATCAGTTGTCTCATTCTTGGAGTTGGATGTCCTGGAATGGACTTAGGAATAGTCCAAGCCATTTTTTTTAGAGGCGCACAGGAGGAGCCCATGGCTTTTTTGGCCACTCACTGGAGGCTGCATCGGGAGGTGTTTCCTTGGTTCTAGTGCTGAACCACCCCTTGATTTTGGCTTAGCGCGATAAATCTGTAGAAGCTTTTTTTTGCAATCATTGAAACCCTTTTAGGCAGCGAATCTGGCTGGGTTTTTTGTTGTGAAGCGTGGATATTATTTGTTGAGGCTCATTTCTTAAGGGAAAAATCATTCTGTAGGTCAATTCTCATTGATTCACTGCAATTTTTTTTAGGGCATTTTATTTTGGCGAACATCTAGAGGACCTGATTCTTACCAAAGGCATAGCATATAGTTTATCTCTAAAGTTTTGCCCCAAAAATTTGTTAGGGTTTGTTGAAGGTTAGCTTTTTTGAAGTGCTATTTGGGATCTTTAATCTCACATTTGCCCCACAATAGCCTTTTCTTCCCTTTTTATATTCCAGCACTCCTATTTGATTGTGAAGTGTGGTTGTTGGAAGCTTGTGGATTTGTGTTTGGTATGCATGCTTGGTGAGTCAGATTGGTGATTGGTTGGCATATTTTCCATCATATTTTGCAACAAATCACATTTTTTCACTCCATGCTCATGGTGGTCACATGGTGTGATTGAGAGCTCCTAAAGATGCCGAAAGATCCTTTATAGGCCTTTTTTTCATTTGTGCATATCTTTTGCAAACAGAGGCTGTTTTTCACAAACCATATATCAACGGAAAGGTATTTTCGGCACCTTTGCAGTGGTTGAGGAATTTCTCTAATTTTTTGTTGTTTGGTAGTGATTTTATTCCATTGAAGTTTGATATTGGTTTTGCCTTCATTTGCAGTATTTGGGAGTTTCTATTTGTTGTTGAAGGTTATTGTCTTTGTTTTTGGAGTTTTGTCATAATTGATTATGGGATTTTCTTTGCATCCTGTTGTGATTATGTTGGAAGGGGGGAATTATACACAATGGAGATATGGTATATTAAAGCACTTGAGATGGCTTCATCTTTTGCCATACCTATATAATCGTGTTCCCTTTCCTGGTACTGATAGTAAGAGATTTGCTTGGAATTGCAAAAGGGATCATGTCTTAGGAGTTATTACAATGCATATTGATGATGCCACTTTAGATGATATTGATAATTTTTAGTGTCCATATACTCTTTGGATTAAAATCTGGAAAATACATGGAGATCCTGATATTCAGCCATTCCCAGATGATCTTGTTTCAGATTGCCTTGTGCCTCTTCATTTTTCAAATAGGATACCCTATGATCATGCTACTATGCAGGAGTTTGAAGTGTTGGAATACTTTGAGTCTTCAAATGAGGATGACGAGGGTTCTTCAGATGCTCCTTCTTCTCCATCAGAGACAGTTGATGTACCTTTGCCTTTAGTGATTCGTTGTGCAAAGTCATTGATTGAGACTCCTATCATTCCTATTCTACAGGACCATTGATTTTGTGTTGATGATTCATTGCACACATCCAGTGATTCATCACCCCCAGTATCTCATTGTCTTCCTAATTGGGATTCTTATTTGTCGAACATTGGCTACTTGTTCGTAGAATCTCATATTTCAAATTTGGAGGACACATTTGAGGGTATATCCCTCCTATTTGATGACAGTTGTGGTACAACTGTTGTCACCCCATTTCAATCTCTAGAGAGTGTTCAGGATCAGTTTCTAGTGGTACCTTATTTGTCACCTTTTGTTGTGATTGGGCATGTTCCTGATTGGTTCGTGGCATCATATTCCAAGGTCTTGGCGACACATGAGCAGATTTTAGAGACATCATCATACATATTCATGCTTCTTTGGGAAGCATACCTACATTTGTATTTGGTTTTGTTTCTTCTAAAATGGAGACAAGTTGTTTGTCGACATTGGATCATGTTTTGTCTTCAGGTGCTTACAATTTTTGCAGGTGATTACACATTGTGGGGGGGTTATATAGTCTCTCTCTTTCCCTCTTATAGGGGGGGGCATTGATTGTATATATTTGATATATGTAGTACTTGGGGGGTGTGATTGAGTCCTCCATCCATGCATATTTTTTGTTTTCTTTTCTCTCTTTTGGAGAGGGGTTTTTTCTCACTGGTTTTTTCTCCTTTTCTCTGGTTGTGAGAGATTTCTTTTTGCATTGTAAATGGGTACCTAACATGGTTGTGTAGCTGGGACCCATACTGCATATTGCATCTTCATTCATTCTCCCTAAGTTGCACTTAAGGGGGGTGTTAGAGTAAATGCATATTTACTTAAGTTTTAACTTAGGTATATTAGTTCATTAATTTTGCATTTATTAAATCAGGTAGTTTTTCCTGTGTTAGGAAGCTCCTCACCTATCACCTACTTTTTATGCCTTTTTAAGGCACCCTATACAATATGTAAATCAGATCTCATATTTGTCTCTCATTGTTTGGTGAAATAGCCTGTGTGCTTCTCTCGCTCATTTGTGAAGGTTTTTTGCAGTTGATGATCTTGGGTTATTCGTTGCTCTATCACAATTTAACCCTTCAATGATATCAAGTTTCCACAATCCATATTATGGTTCAATATTGCTTTTGGATTAGATTGTATTTGAATTTTTTGCTTCAACATTTTGGATCACACTCTGTGAACCAACTTCACCCTTGTCATGTACTTTGTAACTCACTTTCAAGCACTTCTCTTTATGAGATTTCATGCCTTGTGTACTTTCATATCTCTGTCATTGTGAATTTGTGTTATACAAACTTCATGTTCTTAACATTTATAAGTGTTATGCATGTTCTTATGGTTGTCATGAAATTTTAAGCCTCTTTCAAGGTTCAATGTCTTTACATGGCCAATTTTTTTAACACGGCTATCCTATCAATATGTTTATCTTGCTTGAGATATCTCACCTCTACTGCTCATCCATTCTTTTGTAACTTTTATCTGTATATTTTGAAGGGGCCTACTAGGAAATACCCTGCGATAATTAGTTGGTGATTGTCCTCTTGATGCCTATAAAAAAGCACTGTCATTTGTATGGCAGTGATAGTCACCTTCTTGAGCTCTTCATAACTTTCACAATACCTTGTGTCCCTCTAAAAAAATATGCACACATCAAATTTTGTGATGCCTTCAAATTCCTCACACTACTATAATAAATCTTAAAAATGTTGCCATCATGATGTCTTGGGTCCATGCTTTGGAAAACTCTATGGTTTGTACTATAGGTTCATACTAATACTTTGTTCTTGCTTTGTCTTATGTGGTGCTTCATATCACTACCATAAATAATATTATTTTTCATTGTAACTATAGCTTGGATGATCTTTGAGACTCCAAAACCTTTGCCACTATTTTTTTTCAAGCTATCTCAATCAAATTGTCAACTATCATATTACATTGTCATCTAGCAAGGGTTTTCATCACTGCTTATCATGTTGTATTTGCTAACATATAGTTACAATAGTCATAGCTAAACAACAAGCCTATAGATGTCACTCTAGGGGAATCATGGGCTACTTATTAACCCATCACTTCTAATCTTGCCCCGGTGGTTGTATAATATCCATTATATGTAACTATCATGTTACATATTAACATGGTTATGAAATATTGTCCTCTCTTTTGACTACCCTTTTTAGATTTTCATTCTCCTTCATTTTGGCATAATGCTAACATATAAAATAATGAATGTTATGGGTTTATTTCACAACTAAGACACAAGCTTTGTATCACATCACTCTTGTTGAGCTTAGGATAGGGTTTTATCATTGATGAGAGCCATTCATGTTCCATTTTATGCCATATATTAGTCTTTTTCATATACCTTCATAACCATTTTTATATTCCATCTCCACACCATATTATATCATTTTACCACCTTTATGTTGCATATGATTAAATATATATAAGTAATATTTAATTTAGCTTTTAGATAAAATACATGAATAATAAATATTAGATTGTATTTACTAATATTTGCTACCATTATGTTGAAAAATAAATAAACACTTTTCACTATATGTGATAAGATAGATATATATATTTTAATATTTTGTTATAACAAATTATTATATTGGAATGGCCATAAACTAAATGTAGTATTTGTTGGTCATAAACAACTTTTACGCTCCCTATTATTATGGACATGAGACAAAAAAAAAGTCCATATTATTATTATGTTAAAACCAATTTCATGTATTGGTTATTTTGTTACCAAAGAAACATGCCATGTTAAGAATATCTTAGTTACATGATCTCTCCATGATTCTCTCGTTTGAGATCTAAATTTATGGAGAGATTATAGGGAAGAATTATGTCATTTAGTAAATATCTCATTTCTTATATAATGCATAAGAAATGGCATGAGAAGAGAGATGTAATATTTTTTCAGAAAAAAAATAATACAACAGCTGGTTTGAAGTCTTAAGGAGTTTACAACAAATTATTTTTGTCACCTTGTGGAAGGAAAGGATGGCCCATTCTCTTGAAATGGTGGTGATGTTAATTTTTATATTATGCATTTTATTTTAATATTGTGGTTTCTTTTATTTATTAAAATGTGTGAGTAATTTTGTGATTACATGTTTTCTGTTTAGTTTTAAATTATTTATTTCATAAGACTATAGTTGCAGAAGTTCGTAAGTTTTGGAAGATTGAAGTTCATGTCGCCTGCACAGAGTTCCTATCGTCTACACAAAGCTCCTATCGCCAGAATTTTGTCAATGCAAAATGTTGTGAATTCAAGAGTATTTTAATCTTAAATCGAACTAGTAATGTTTAATAAGAGCTGAATTAGACATAGCCAAACCTTATATACATTAAAGGATTTTATTGAGTTGTTAATTTAAAGCATTTGATGGTTTCAAAAGGTTTGCTTTAGAAGTACAATTTAAGAGTGTTCTTTTCTATTATTCTTTCAAAGCATTTAGATTTGATTGTTTTTCATTTCATCCCCACTCAACTTGTTGCTTTCCTCCCTTGGGTATACTGCCGCAACACCTCTCACAATCTTACGATACCCGAATCAACACTTAGACCAAGTTGAACCTAGTTTATTCTTTACCCTAGTTTTGGCCTATCAATCATCTGCTCATTCATGGTGTCATCTTATGATTGTCATCAATCATGCATATCACTTAGAGGCCTTTGTCACTGTGCCATAGGTCTATCATTTATTATTGCTCTATTCTAGCATTATCTTGCATAGATCTATGTTCATGCCCTCTTGGTTGTTTAAACCTTGCCTTGTTCTTTGTGTTGATGTATATACTTCATGCAAGGTTTTCATGTAATTTTCCTCTACGAGCAAGGTAAATTTCCCTTTGTCATATAGGTAAATGGCCCTCTATCATATAGATAAATTAACCTCTTAGTTTTTTAAACCCTTATCACATAAAATACATTGTATATGACTACACCATGTTCACTGTATGCCTGGCATGTTATCTTTTTATGGACTGCCACTAACAAATCTTTAATGGACAGCCTTCTTATTCATTTTCAACATCATCACAAGTCCTTCCAACCCTCTTAAATATGAATATGTTTAAAACAAAATTTCCCTTTTGAACACCTTATCTTGAACTGTCTTGGAAGAGTTGTCATAGGGTTGTCATCATTTCACCATTTCTTTCTCTATGATCATTGTCCTTTTTTCTATGATTGCATAGCCTTCCTCTATGATTGCATAGCCTTTTTTCCATTTTGGATATGATATTCATCTCAAACCTACCCCTTTTTACCTTTCCATTCATTACCAAAATCTTGATAAAAAACTAATATTGCCACTTATAATTGGAAATGTCTTGAACCACATAAAATGAACATATACTTTATTGTCATGTTCTCCTTTATTTTATCAATGGATGACTAACATAAAATACTTGACAAGGATTTACTTGTATTAAAAATCATATATGTATCTAATCAATATTGTCATCCTTAAACTATGCATGATAATGTAAGTGGTGAGGAAAACAATGATAGAGGAAAGTTTGTGCATTATCACTATTACTATCATGATACTTGACATTGGATACTTGGAGTAAACCTTCCATACTATGTCCTATGCTCACCATGATATCTCTGCCTCATTTCCATATGCATATCATGTAACATTGTCTCAACATCTTGGAATAACTTTCCCTTCTGTCATTGTATGCGTAGAATTTATGAAAATATTCAATCCTTTCTTCTTGGCATTGAACTACACATGCTAAGTACTCTTGCAACTGTCACATAGGGTTTGAGGTATGCTTAATGGATAAGGCATCTAACTCATTATAGAGTTTTTATAACAATCTTAGCAGATTTAGAAGAGTATTCTATGGCAACAAAAGAACTAAAAACTTGTCATGATTGTTTCTCACCTCTAACATCCTAGAACTCAACACATCTTTAACATTCTTACTCCTTTAGACTATATACCAATACCCATGATAATGCTTCCTCTAGGCATGTTTATATGAGTCTCTGGATTTTAAATAATCTTTTAAAACCCTATATGCTTTTCAAAAATCCTTAAAATTCCCTTGCTAAATATACAAAATATTTTAAGAGTTTCATGTGGCAAACAAATCTACAGGTGTAAGAGGCATACCATTTATAATTTGCATCTTTAGAGGGTTTCAAATACATGGAGTAAATACAGATGAACTATTGACAAATCTCTTTCTCCCCTACAACGTGCCATATATTGCTTATGCACATGGGTCAAGTTTAAATGAAACTTAAATTTATTCAACCTCTTCCAATATGCCACACTCCTCTTTACTTATTTTGCAACATGGATGTAGCTCAAAGTGACATAGGATTTGTCTCTACGCCAAGCATGGAAAACTCTTTGAATACCATCAAAATAGAAACCCTAATATAACTCATGCAATGTGGGTAAACCTAAAAATTTCAAAAAGTAACGAGTAAAAACACAAACTTGTGTAACACTTTCGACCAACTAAATAGTTTTGAGCGGAATAGTTTTTCCCTAAATAGTTTCGAGCGAAACAATTTTGTCTAAAACTATGTGGCCTATACATGATAGATAAAGTTTTGAGAAAAACCCTTTCAATCAAAATAGCAAAACAATTGTTTTCATTTGTCGATTTAAAATCTGACTCATTTTGCATGTATGCTTTTTACTGGAAGGATTTCAGTTGAAACCCTTTCACTCGAAACTGTCTATGTGGCATCATTGTTGGCAACCACCTCATCTTCTATCATAAACTTCTATAACTTTCTACTTGAACATGATATTTCTTCAGCTAGAATGATTTTTTTCAAAAAACTAAAAACACCCTTTTGTAGAGCTTGGAGTCAAGAAACCAAATATATATATAATTTTTGATATTTTTATTAGTTTTAATATATTTTTATTTTAAATAATGAAAGTAGGTTGTTAAAATAGAAAATGAGGCTAATTAGAAATTTTTAAAAAATACTAAAACATATTAAAAAAATTGAAAAATATATAGTACACTAGAGGAGAGAATCCTCTCCAAAAGGGTATAATTTTTTTTGCAAATGATAAAAAAAAATAGACAATAGTTAACATCAAATGAAAAATATCAAATTATGGTACATTTGACTTTAACACGTTATTACAAGGAAAATATGCATCAAAAATTTTTAATTTTTTTTCATGTAGTAGATATTGAAGTTATCTATTTGGGAAAAAAATAGGGGAAAATAAATTGTTTTCTATTTTTTTCTTGTCATCTCAACATCACTTTTTCTTGAAATTTTCAACAATTTGAAATCTACTCTTAAATTTATAAACAAAATATCAAAACAATTTTTTTTAAAATACAAGAATAAACTTCATCAATATTTCTACATTTCATTAGTTTACATCATTTTGAAATTAAAAACATAAAGACCACTTTTATGTGATTAAAGTTGAGTTTTTTTGTTTGTGTTGATTGATTCCTTTATAAAAGTGTGACACAGGTTTGCACTTTTGCCCTGACAAATTTAATCATTTTTCCCCTCCCATTTCCTTTGCATGAAACACTCATGAAGGATAAACATTAATTTTCATAGGCATGCTCTTACTACCTAAAAACCCTTTCTTTTTACCTTTTAAATTTAGACTCATGAAAATCCCTAAAGCTCACTTGGAAGTTGTTTCAAACACACCCAGATACTGAGAGAGGGGGTGAATTAGTATCTGTCAAAAACTTAACCCCTTCAAATCTTAAACCCTTCAACAATATTCAAATTTAAACTTTTAACAAGATCAACAACTTATAAACAAATCAACAATACTTAATCAAAATAGTAGCAATAAGACAATGAACACACATGCACAAGATAACACCAAATTTACATGGAAAAACCAAGAAGGGAAAAACCACAGTGAGAAATCTCGGAATATAGGAATCTCATTACTTACAAAATTATAATTCGTTTTAAGGCTCACTACCTAAGGAAGAATACTACTCCCTAAAGGACTTGCAAGCTAAGGTGCACAACCTTAGGGAAAGATACAAAGGACTTATAGTACTAAGGCACACAACCCTAGGGCAAGATACAAATTACAAGGACCTACTGAAGAGACTCACTATCTGATAGCAAGATACATGAAGATATGAAATTACTACATATGTCAACAATACACTCTACTGACTGAGGCATTAAAGCTCATCTAATATTTCTTTTCCACAACTCATTACATCATTCAATATTTGCACACCACTCCACTCTTGCTCAACTTGCAACTAATTTTTTCTTCCATTTATATCCCCTGCAAGATCATAAAACACCAATTAGGTTGGCCAAGATAGAAGATAAACCATAACCTCAATAAGTCAGCCACAAAACATAATACGCTCCTATCCAAGAGATAAAGAGAACCCAAAATAATCTTATTACATCTTCCTAAGTGATCCCAAACATTAAACATGTTGGCACACAACATCCTAAGTCAACAACAAGGAAACGTGAAGATGAAACATGTAGCACATTACCAATCGACTAAAAAACACACTTTCAATTAAATATATTCAATGTGATTCTCAACAAGATAGGTAAAAACC
>VDFB02382111.1:0-70090 GCA_007258455.2 Sequoia sempervirens
GAGGCTGGAGAAGAAAGTTATTAACTTTGTAGCAACTTGTGAGAAATAAATAAGGTGGAAATTGCTAAAGGTTCAGGTTTGCATTAATTGTTACCAATTCCCCAATGAGAAATGGGAATCCATCAGCAAGAATTGCATTATAGGGCTCCCTAAAGTAAGTGTTGAGCATTGTATCTTTGTTGTTGTTGGCCAAATAACCAAGTATACTCACTTTGCATCTCTGATATCACATATATATCTCATCAAATGGCATTGTATTTATGGAAAACTTTGATAAGTTGCATGGGTTTCTCAAAGCAATTGTGAGTGTTAGCAATCCAAAATTCCTTAGTAAGTTTGGAAGGGACTCTTCAAGTTAATTGGTACCACTTTTATCTTTTAGTAGCAGCTACCACACTCAAATTAATGGGAAAAGTGAAAATAGACACTGTGAATGACACCTTGGAGGGTTATGTACAAGTTTTGTTTTTGATTAACAGTTCACATGGCTTTGGTATTGCACCTAGTATAAAATTGGTATTGTATCACTGACCAAGGTATATTCTTCAAATACAACTCTAGTAATGCTGTGAAGCTCATTTTCATGGTCTGCAGTAATGTCAACTCATGTTTTATGGCTTGTGGTACTGCCGAGCCACCTCCAGTAGTCAATGGTCCTTCAAAGATCATCAATTCATTCCATTGGGTGCCAACACATTTCTAACGGCACAGGACAATATAGGCAGATTGGACACGACGCCAACCAATTGTGCACCAAACCTTACATGGTCTTCATCATTGACTTTGTTAGGGTTCTAGACACCTATAGACCAAACCTTGAAACCACTAAAGTTTATTCACAATATAAGCCATCTGTGAGTCTGCATGCATATCTATAAAGAGATCTCCCTTGAGAGTATGACATATACAAAATGTACATATAGACAAAGTTTTTTGTCACAGTTATGTAATCTTTCGTATGCCTCATTGTTTGAATGTTATTTATCATTTTCAAATCATTGTTTAATATTGCTTCTGCATATTATACATCTAAATTCAAACAGTTAGATTGCTGTCCTCCATATATCTCCTCGAATTTCGATTAACCCCCTACCATGTATCAATTGGTATGATTGCATTTGGGGATTTGTTTAGTTAATCTGCCTTAAGTGATAAATAAGGGCACCTAAGACACAAAAGTAGAAGCTACTTAGACTTCATCCTATAGGGTTGATGGATTTAAAAGGTGCCAAAGGATAGTCTTAAAACAACTTAGGATAGAATGAAATTACAAGCAGATTGGCATCAATCAGAAAGGAAATTTGCAGTTTGAGGCATGACATTGTTCCGTTGCAGCCTTATAAATAGATCACCCGTAGGAATGCAGCATTAGAAAAACTAATTCCGAGGCATTATTGCTCATTCACTATTCTGCATTGAGTCGGACAAGTATAGCCAATACTTTCTGGATAACTACCAACACCAAGGTACATAATACCTATCATGTTTCCATTTAAGCAAGGCAATTGGTCAAAGTTTGACATTCTAACCAAAATAGCCTCCCTTGATGAGGAAGGAAAATTGACCTTTCTATTAAGTGCATATTGGCTACTAGAATTTGAAGGCTAAGAAATCGAGTTCTTACAAAATAAATGGTTCAATGGAAGGATCTCCTCATAGAGGATGCTTTATTGGAGGAACCTGACATGCTCCAACGTTTGTCGTAGTTTAAAACTCTAAACTTATTGGCGATCAGTCAATTTAGGCAAGGTGGACTTGTAATGAACCCAAATTTTGCATGGTGAATAACAATTAGTTTATAGGGAAGAGAATAAATAGAGAACTAAGAGAATAAAGTAAAGTACAACTGGAGAATATGATAAAGACAACTAAGAGAATAAACTATAAAGCAAGCCGAGCTAGAGAATATAACATGTACAACTGGAAAGTTTAACATGTAGAGCTAGAGGATGTAGGAACTACAACTGGAGAATATAGCAAGTAGACCCAAAAAATATACCAATTATAGCTAGAGAATCTAGTAAGCATTATTGGTAGGATAAAGCAGGTACAAATGGGGAATAAATCAAGACTAGAATAAAGCATTCCCTCATCTGTAAGTTTAGGCAGATTTCATGAACAAGTCTTTTTGTTGGATAATTTTTCCTAAGTTACCAGGTTCTTCACTTTTTCCCCCTATACCTATGTGGATCCCTTAAGGGTCCTAGTTCCTTACTGGTTTGCCTCAGGGTTCTCCCAGGGTCCTTCCCGAGAAGCCGGGGTGCCCGGGAGGGACCCTGGGTGAGCTTGGGCCGAACCCAGGGGGACCTAAGGGTTGCCCAATAGAAAAAACAAGAAAAACATTTTTATAAACAAAAAAATTCTTGCGTATATAATTTCACCCTTAAGTGACAAAATTATGAATATCATTGACTTAGACGTATATTTTTTTTTGGCAATTATGAATATCATTGTTTTACATAGTTGCCACGAGACTGGTACTGGTATTGTTACATGAGACTGGTATCGGTATCGGTACAACTTTTTTTTGAAAATAGGAGATGGGGGTACTTGGAAATGCCATCTTTTTTTAATATAAATAAAAATTAATAAATTAATAATTTATAAAAAATATCATGACATTATAATTTTTTAATACTTTTAAATTTCATGGGAGACGCCATATTTTCTGCCAGAAGACTTGGGAGACGGCATGTCAAGTTTCCATGCTCTTGGAGGCGTTTCCAGAGACGTCTCCGGTACTGGAGACACGTACTAGTCTCCGAGATGCGTCTTAGGGGGCAGGAGATGTGTCTCTCGACAACTATGTTGTTTTATATTATATAACTTTAAATTTTATAATACATACAGACATACATACATACGTACATATTCTTGTACCTGTACCTAGGGAATTTTTTTTTGTCATACTGTCGTGTATATATATATCATAGTTGCTGAGAGACGCATCTCTTGCCCCTTGAGATGCTTCTCGGAGATTGGTATGCATCTCCGGTACTGGAGATGTCTCCAGAAATGCCTCTAGGAGCATGGAAATTTGATGTGTAGTCGCCTGACATCTCTTGGCGGAAATTTTGGCGTCTCCCATGAAATTTAAAAGCATTAAAAATTTATAATGTCATGATATTTTTATAAATTATTAATTTATTAATTTTTATTTATATTAAAAAAAGATGGCGTCTCCAAGTACCCTTGTCTCCTATTTTTCAAAAAAAATCCGTATCGGTACCGGTACCAGTCTCCAGTACCATTACCAGTACTAGTCTCCTGGCAACTATGATATATATATATATATACCTGTATCCAGGGAATTTTTTTTGTTGTACTGTCGTACCCATACCTGTACGGCTGTACCCGTATCTGCATCTGTACCCGAACTAGTAACTTAGATTTTTTCTATTCACACAGGATAGAAAATTGGCTATCTAAGATCTTCTCCAATTGGGAGTTGCTCATTTTTGAGCTTGGGCTGTTCCACTTATTGATTATAGCAGACTAGTGTTACATTGCTTGTTTACATAAAATTTTAGTTTCCAGATCTGTGTTCTTTGGCATTCCAGAAATTCATATATCTTATAAGCAGATTTATGTTCCAGAATTTTAATGATTTCAATTCAGATTGCAAAGTTTTTATGAGTGTCAAGCTCAGATTTTACCCTAGATTCATACCAGCCACAATAATGAAGCTTTCGACTTACACATTCTTTTTACTTGTGTGATAGATTCCGCTCTCATCTGCAAATGCTGATTTGCAAAATATATTATCCCAAAAAAGGCGTATAATTGTTCTGAACAAAAGGGATCTCACAAATTCTAATACGATTCAAGTAAGTTCTTTTTCTTTTCCAAAGGTGATTGATATGTTTAGTATTGTTTAAAATTGTACTGCAAAACTGTTAATTAGTCTACATGTACTTTTGTTGGTGGGAAGTTATCATTCCTCACTAGAGATTGATACCTTTACTTGTTATAAAACATGTTTGTGGATATTACTTAAGAGGGAGCTCAAATACATTTGCAAAATCTCCTTCTGTACTTGAACTGTTGTGAATACAGAGAACTTTAAACATAGTTCATAGGCTACACTAAATTTTTACAGAAATGCAACGCCTCTACAAGAAACTAGATACTGGAGGTGTGCCCTTAGAGTTGTTCTTAATCATCATATGATTTTGAGGTTCTTCTTTTTGTTGTTACTTCTCTTGGCAAGATTCATTGGCCTAATGATGAAGGCCCGTGTACTCTAAAGTGGAGGTCACAGTTTCAAATCTGGAGGGGGGTAGGCTTGCACACCTCATTTGAACGATATATAAGGTAAATGGAAAATAATCCCCTTGTGGAATGCTTGCATAATGGGGGCCTCATATGTCAAATTGGTGTCTTGCTTCACAGTGACCTAAAAAAATTCCTCTACCTTTTTACCTCTTATAAACAAGATTATTCTCTTCCCTTTCAAACTTGGATGTTGACAATCCTTTTATTGATGAAATAAATTTCTTATTGTCTACACTTGACTTTACTGTTGAGCAAACAGTCTTGGTAATATGGTTACACTTAAAGTACGTTCAGCTTTTGAAATGTAAATTTTCATAATTTACCATTTGCTTCCAATTATTATCCAACAATCGGAGACTAACATATTATAATGAATCCTGATTTAATTCCATTTACACAAGTATTGTGTGTAGGTGGCAATCCTCTGGTCTTTGTGACCTGGTAGACATTATAATACATTCTATATGACAATAAAAAATAATTTATTTTCAGAACTCCAAGGCCAATTTAAGAAGTCTCTCTTACACAGCAACTAAATATAACCCATCTTCTAAAGCTTTAAACCAGCTGTTTACAGTTGTATAAAGTATAAACAGTTGGGTTTCATCAACAAATCAGGATCCATCCTCAAAGATTCAAGTGCTATTTTTTTCAAAAGATCCTAAGGATACCAGTATTTTGAGATACTCTTCATAAGTATCATAAATTCAGTTTCTGAAATTACAATAACAGTTATAGGCTACAAGTCAAATGCCACTCTTTCAAGTTCAGAACATTATTTTGGACAGTCTCTTTTGGAATTTGCATTTTCACTTCCTTTGGTTTCAAGTTCAACAAATGTATTTTGTTCTATTCCTTGTGACTTCACATATTTCCTCCTAGACTTGTTCAGAAACAATTGCAAGTCTTCCATTGTAATACCTCATAGTTTACCTTTTTGCTAAATGCTAGTGTTAGGGCAAAAACCCTAAGAATTTTATGTCGATTAAGCACCCATGATTATCAATTAAGGAATTTTGACCACCTGGATAATATGGTTTGTATTAATAATGTTTTGATTTGAGAAGACGAATGATAGTGTGGACGTGATTATATTATGTCTCCCAATGGTGATTAATATGATTAAGAACTGGATGAATGTTTATTCAGATTAATGTTGAGTTAGATTAATGTTTATTCAGATTTATGATTTCTCAGATTCTCTTGTGAAACTCAACATCTTGATGAATCAGTCTGAGTGTGCAGGGAAATTGTTGATGAGGAGAAGGCCAAATCTAGTAGAAGGGGGTATTTTGTTTCACAGGAATTTCCTTGGTATTCAGTGAGAGTGTCAGCATGGTTTGACAACAGAAGATGTTAAGAGACTATGTCTCAATTGTTGGGACAGCAGGAGCTACCAGATTGCCTAATATGATTGTTGTAGATTAAAATTGAGGATAATGAGCCTGCAGTTAATAAACTGAGATTGTCAAAATATTCTTATAGAAATAGAGGTGCCTGGGAAGATTGCTGCAAGCTGCATCAGTGAACGGCAGAGAAAATGGCAAGTAGAAGTGGAAAACAGTGAAATGCTGAGGAGGCAGATATTCTAGTGCAAACACACCACCAGAAGAAAGACCAACTGGAAGAAGATGAATTTTTGAGTGGTTTGGAAAAACATTTTAAATTGCATGACAGAAGAAAATCTTGGACAAATATTCCCGGAGTTAATATGCCACCCAAACCAGACAATGAAATCCCAGATGGGAGAACCCGGGAAATTAGTATAATAATTAAATGAGGGTTGCTGAAATTGTGAAGAAGCGTTGAAGTTGTGGTGGGTAAGTAGAGGAACTGTATAATTAGAAAAAGGGAGCAGATGAAGGCTCTAATAAGTCATAATACCCAGGTTGAGTCTTGTGATGTTGAGTTTGTGAATATAGTCTATGTGTGTGTGATTGGAAAACTTGTTTTATGTTGATGCTTGTGTAAGCTAGTGACAGGGACACTCCATGGAGTAAGTACCTTGCAGTAATAGGTGGCACAAGGTAAGATAAAATAGTTTCTGATTGGCTTTGAGGCCTTGGTGGGTCTAGTTGTAGCTGCCAGCTCATGAGTTTGGTTGTAGTCATCATTGTTATAGATGAAATTGTGGAATTCTGGCCCTTTGGTTGTAGCTGGAGAGATTAATATTGCCTTGATGGGACAAGTTGTAGCTGCCAACAAGTAGGACAGGTTGTAGTCATCATTGATTGGAGAGAGGAGCTCCATGTCGGGTTGTAGCCTAGGTGATCATCTTGGTTGTAGCCAGATGATGATCATCTCAGTTATAGTTGGATGATGTCACCTTTGTTGTAGTGGGGTGGAATTGGTTATAGCTAAATTTCCCTAATTACTTGTGCTTGGGCCTAATGGAGTGGTTGTAGCACTCTTAGTCTTTGTATGTGAGTCCAAATTTTAGTCTGAATGATTGAGTCCTGTGTGTGTCAATAAGTGTTGGTTGTTGGAAATTTGGAATGGCTGAGAAGTGGATTGCACAAAATTGTCAGGAATGGTTGGGAACTTGCACACTTTAGTTTGGCTGTGAGATTCAAATAGAGTCACATGCCTTACTGACACCCCTTGTGAAATATGATACTTTCTGTAAGGGTGGTTGGGTGCAATAGCAGGCTTGATGCTTTGGTTTGGCCTTCAAGCAAGTTACTTGTACCAAAGATCTCTGGTGATACTTGAACTCGTATTATGAATTACAAGTAGTTTTGTTTGTGGTAATGATGAATGACATCTTAAGTTCATGGTTCTGATTGTGAATATGTATGATTGCTTGAATTTAACTTTAGATTCTATACTGTCTGAGAATGATTGTACATAAAAGACGTAGAAATTGCATATACTTCATCAACCTCATTAGAGTTGCATAGTGAGACTCATAAGTTGGAGGATGATATTTGGATTCTTTCTGGGTAAGGGAAGGAGAAAACAGAAGGCCACCTGGAGAATTCAGCCAATGGATGGATGCTAACCAGAGTTGGAACTTAATTTGCATGATTCTAAGAATATCTTGATCTAGCTAGGGAACAAATGATGTATTTGAGAATTAATACTAGCAGAAGTAATAATATATTCTTGTCCTTAATTGGTTCTATTTTTTAATCAACAACCGAATCAAATGATATCCTACAATGTCTCTAGTAAATATGATCAATTTAACTTGTGTTTGTCTCATTGATGAGAAAATAGTGTATTGAATAGCATAGG
Source organism: Sequoia sempervirens (assembly GCA_007258455.2). Lineage (NCBI taxonomy): Eukaryota > Viridiplantae > Streptophyta > Pinopsida > Cupressales > Cupressaceae > Sequoia > Sequoia sempervirens. The sequence continues at coordinate 7,513 of VDFB02382111.1, forward strand.
TAATCTAGAATGTGCAAGTTAGAACAATAAAGTATTGAATGAACTCCTTCAAGGATGAATTTCAGTAAATCTGTAATCTTGTTTTCTATATTATTGACAATCTAATTTCTCAAGTATCTAAGGTCTTGTAATCTCCCTAAAGATTAAAAATGTTCTCCATATTGTTGATTCATGTTGATGGTAAACTGTATAAATTATTTTAATGGATATCCAAGGGAGATTAGCTTAGTGAAGTCCCTGGATGAATTTTGAGAGTTTCGGACTTATTTTGAACATCAACAATGATACATGTATGGTAGTAAATTTGTTCTTGGTTCTTTGCTCAGTTCATTGCCTTACTTTATGATTAATAATTTGATTGGTTAAGTCAAGCTAATGGCACCTTTTTATCTTGTTTTTTCCTTGACAGGTCTTCAGATCCGCCTTTCGCGAGAAATTAATCTATTTGAGAATCACTTGAGTCCAAAAATTTGTTTCCAATTCCATTTATCAGCATTTCCTAATCGTTGATCCACTAGAGTTTCTCCTTGAGTGACATGTGCCCACATTTATGGAACACTATTCTTCAGAGGTTTAACTTGTGATTTTTTAGAGCTGAACAATTTAACTCGGCTCTAAGAGATTTTGCATTTGCAAGAGCAAATGGCGTTGGAGAATTTAACCCAAACTACTTTGAGAGGCTCTGGCGGTCTGTACCAACTAGATATTGCCATTTGTTTTCATAGCATAGCTTGACAGCTTTAAAACATTTAAGAATCTTTAGAGCTTGTAGAGCCAGTTTCTTTCTTCTTTAAGTTTTATTTGGGGAAATCTAGGCCAGGTTTTAGACCTTCTTAGCCAAAGAATCCTGGCTGTTGAATGGCAAAGTATTCCTGAGAATGACGAGTGTTGAACCATAGTACTGTAGAGCTTCCCACATGTCATTCCAAATCACTACAAAACTATGACACACTTCTTTGTTGCCTATAGTGTATAGTGTTGGAGTCTACTCAGAGAGAATATAAGAAGCCAGGTGTAGGCCCCAAAGTTGTTTGTAGAGATTAATTCCTATTCCTTAGAGCTTGTCAAGTGTAGTTCCAAAATCCCACAAGACTGAAATAAGTCTTAACCTTGCTAATAATCCTTTCAGATATGAAAACCATGACATAAAGCCAAGGCAAATTATGCTAAATAAGGGTACAATATCCTTGACCAGATTAGTTAGGATGGTGCCACGTGTTGAGTGGGCCTGGATAATCCTAACATAAACTGAAAGCATGTCTGAATCGAAGTTTGGTTCCTTGGTGAACCAACTAACATAAGGGCTGAGGGATAGGCTGGAAGAGTTAACTGTAAATTAACTGTCATGATAGTATTTTGGCTTTTAACTGTTAAATAAAAAGAAAATTTTCTGGCCGAATCTGTTTTTGGGCAACCCGTTTGAGTTGTTACATCCACCATCCATTTACTAGTCACTTGCTCTAACTAAATTGCCATCAGTTGTCTCTGTATCCACAACTGCAGCTTGCCTTGTGGTAGAAACATAGATTTATACACACAATGTGACTTAATTGCAATTGCCATATGTTGCATGAAGTTTGACAAAAAGTGGCTTTATGCTATGTGCTGTTGGGAATTAGTGTTCACATAGGTGTTAGAAATTAGAGTTTATGTTGTTTTTAATAAGTGTCATTATATTAAGTTGTTGAGAAACAACTTAATATTATTATGTCACATGGTTTGTTAAATAGGTTATTAGAATGGCGGTACGTATTGAGTTGTTAAAAACAACTCAATATTAATAGGAAATTTGTTTAGGTTGTTCCCTATAAAATAGGATATGGAAATCCTATAAATATGCATTGAATGAATGTGAGAAGTAGAAAGAAGCATTATTATTCCGTGCATAAAATTATTGGCTTCTATCACTCTGCCCATATTTCTTATATGGTATGAGAGCATGCTCAAATCCTAAGCCTGTGAAGACAAAATGTGAGTGAATTCTTTGTCAAAACCAGGTGTTGGAATTGCCTAATCAATTCTGAAGCGACGGTACCTCAAATGTTTTTCATAGTTTGTAATGATTTCCTTCCATTGTTGTTGCATTTCATTTGCCTGTGGGTGGAATTTTAATTTCTCTTGAAAAAGAAATGATGTATAGTGCAAGGAGCTACAGCAACCTGAGTCAGAGTCTGAATATGTTTAAGCACTAAATGGGGCGATTTTTTGTTTCAGCAAATGAGTTTTTATATGTGCCAGAGTTTGCAGTGAATCCGTTTTCTAAGAGGTTGTTGAGAATTATGCCATTCATACTTGGGGAGAATACTGTTTAAAAGGAATGTTTTTAAGATATATTATTGTGCAGCATTTGAATAATTAAGAAGTTGCAGCAGGGAGGCGTGAGATCTGCTCAATCAAAGAAAAACGAAGGCATTTGAAAAAATTAAAAAAAAAAGTTAGAAACAGTCTCACGAAAATGGGCATATCTTTTTCATTTTTTAATGAAATTTGATGATTCAAATTGCATTGGAAAGCTGAGAAATAGAAGAAGAAAACCCAAAAATGGTTTTAAAAAATGTTTTGAAACATGAAATCTGTTAATTGATGATTATAGATGTTTTAGTAGCTGTTGGTGGTGTATTTGAAATAGCTGCAACGTTTGAAATTAGTCTACCACACCCATAACATTTGCTGGAGGTGATGTGAAGCGTCGCTATCAATGCTTGGTTAGAGGACTTCACTCTATTTTTGCAATACCTGGTGTTCTGATTGTATGCCAGAGGAGCTTGGGCTACTCACAGATCTGGCATTATTACATATCAATACCAATAGGTTCTGTGGTATTGTGTTGGAGTTTTAAGAATATGACTTTGTTGTATGAGTTTGAAGGGACCCTATCAAAGGAGTTTTTTGACAAGGATTTGGATGCCATCTTCGACAATAACAACAGCTTTGGAGTTTGTCTACGGTCATGCTCCATTTTCAAAATTCCCTCCAATAAAGGTTCTTATGATATTATAGAATACGTCTCCAAGTCATGAAAAAGAGAAAATATTTTAATTATAGTTTCATAGTAGGTTGTTTTTCATTGTCTATTTATTGTTAGTGCATAAGGAGATATTTTATGTTATAATCAAGTTGTCTTATTTTGTATTATTTAATTTAGGTGTCTTATTAGTTCTTATAGAAATACTGTGTCAAGTCAAAGTCAAGTTGTGTCATTCTAGAAAAGCATCCATTTTCTAGAGTTAGTAATTTTCATGTCATCAAAAGTATGTGTGAATGTAAAAGTGTTAAAAATTATAAATAAAAAAAAATTGTGTCAATTGGAGTGCATGATTGGTGGTACCCGACACTCCTTGTAAGAAGTTCACATCAAGGGGGAGGAGGATATATTCTTTCCTCACAACTGATGAAATAAGCCTCAAAAGACAAATTTGCTAAGTAGCAATTTTATTGGAGGCAGGAGGCACCAGAGGTTGGAGGACATTCAACAACCTCTCGTGAGTCACTAGCAACGAGGTTGCAAAATTGTTTTAGTGACAAAACAACTTGTGCTAAAACAACTAAAGCCAAGATCAGTTTCTAGGTGGTAGCGGCAACTGTCTTATATCATTTGTGATCAAAGTGGCAATGATCTATAATGGTGGCTGCATACACGAGGACGAGGGCTTGGTGTTCTCAAACTTTATATTTGTGGTTGGATGTGTATGTCCCCAATCACAACTCTTTGTTGTGTGTGAATGGATGTGTTTGTCCCCATTCACAAGATGGTATAAGTGATTGGAAGTGTTTGTCCCTAGTCACATGAGTTGGTGATTATGATTAGATGTGTGTGTCCCCAATCATAATTGTTGTGAGTAGATGTGTTTGTCCCTGTTCATAACCTTGATGTTGGATAGATATGTTAGTCCCTATCCTTGGTTCCATGGATAGATGTGTTTGTTCCTATCCTTGGATGAAGGTATATTGAGCATAGTGAGGCTAGTTCCACTATCGCTTTTCATGAGTAGATGTGTATGTCCCTACTCATACCTTATGATGAGCTATTGTGTGTGGTCATCAAGTATTGTGATGTACTTTCACCCCATGTTCACACTAAGGGGAGGGGGGGTGTTGGGAATTGGTGTTCACATAGGTATTAGAAATTAGAGTTTATGTTGTTTTTAATAAGTCATAATATTAAGTTGTTTCTCTTGTTGAGAAACAACTTAATATTATTATGTACATGGTTTGTTAAATAGGTTACTAGAATGGCGGTACCTATTGAGTTGTTAAAAACAACTCAATATTAATAGGAAATTTGTTTAGGTTGTTACCTATAAAATAGGATATGGAAATCCTATAAATATGTATTGAACGAATGTGAGTAGTAGAAAGAAGCATTATTATTCTGTGCATAAAATTATTGGCTTCTATCACTCTGCCCATATTTCTTATATGTGTGCCATGCCATGAGATAGTCATCATTATTCTTGAACCCTCATTTGCTTTGTTCCCAACAATTCTAAGTTTAAACAACCATATATTTGTGTGATTATTGATTTTCTAAGTTAAAAATGCAAGACCCAATGTTTTGGGCAGATTAGAAGACTTCAACCTCAATAAGTTTTCCAGCTTATTAAACAATTGTTCCATTTTAATGCACTTCAGACCACTATATGTCATGTCCCCGAAATCATACATATTATTAGCCATTCAATATCATTATAATTATAATTATGAACAATAATATTATAATTATAATATTTATATATAATGTTATAAATATTAAAACATAAATACTAACAATTTAAATATTATAATCATTATGATATAATAGATATTAAAAATATATAAAATTAGTATAAAACACAAACATAAAATAATATTATAATTATCGGATATAAAATTATAAATGTAAACGATCATGATTATGACCATTATAATATTTTAATATAAAATTATAATAAGGGGACATTGCATTATTCCTATGATAATTATCCTTATGTTCGAGATTCTTGCCAATACCGTTCATATTACTATCGTGGTTATATCTTGTTAAAAGAATCGCAGCTTATTTCTGAGTATCGGGCAATCTTAGCGAATAGTGGCACACTTATTCTGAGATATATAATTGCTAAACCGGGAGTTTGAGGTCGAGATCATTAGAGGGGTTGATATCATTAATCCTGGAGATTATGGAAGAATGTCAGGAACCAACAGTCAATGCTGGCTGTATATTTGCCAATCTTGGTCTAGCGAAACCATCTCCTGGAGCGGTCATCTTGCTTAGATTGTGGAATAACCATGGTAGCAATTAGTATAAAGCTGCAACTACATTTTCAAAAGGCAGCGATCAGATATAGAGGACAAAAGCAACAAGGCGATGGTCTCTAGCAAAGAAATTAATGTTAAACAATAATTAACAATTGATAAAAATAGTGATTAGAATGGATAAATAATTATAAAAGACATGACCATTCAAATGGCCCACCTCAAACAAAGGGACGTGTCTCTTGTGTTTGAGACATAAATTATTTAAATGGCAACATGAAAGGAGGGAAGCGCATCAATGAAGACTTGAGTTATTAATACATTCCTAATTGCAGATCTGGGCGCTCTTAGAGAGCTTCTCAATCATCAACAAAGCTGCATAATAAGAGCAAGACATCAGACACACAGCCAGGGTGTAAATCGCATAAGGAAAAAGATCAACATCAGAAACAGTGATTAAGATAGGCATCCAATTACTCATTTCTCATATGCATGAATCTGAATAGAAAAATCAGACACAGTGAATATATATTGTAATGCCTATTTTCCATCTTTAAACCATTCATCACTACAAACTGTATATCAGAACTTATATGAGTTAATTGTTCATTCCTATCAGCATGTCATCAAATTTTATTAGTCTAATAATCAAGTAAACGATAGCCTTGAAGTGTGCTTGAAGTTTATTATTGGTTCTAAGCCTATTGGGATATCTTGATTTAGAGGACTAAAAACAAAATATAGGGGAAACCTATAAGGGGACATTACAAGTGGTATTAGAGCATAATCTTGCCATCCTGTGAAAGAATGATTAATGCAAACTTACCAAATAAGATACCCTAGGAATAACAACATTCAAAACAATACCATGGGTGACCAATTGAGATATGAACTTAGGGCTTTCATGGAAAATAATGATAGGAAAACCCAAGCCCTTATTGAACAAAATGAGAGAACAAGTCAGGCATTACTCCAAGCAATACAAAACATAAGCACCATCATAGGTACTCTTAGGCCTCACAAAGAAAACAGGAGGGAAACCACCTCGAGCCAATCCGAAAATAACAATCCATCAAGATCTACCTCTAGAATAACTCAACCACCCTTCCTAGCTAGGGAGGGATTCCGAAGGGAAGATGAGGAAGTAGAGGCACAAGATCCAGATTGGGGACATATTGCTGATGAATATACAAGACTCGACCCAAAAGTTGAGAGGAGTATCCCCTTTTCCGAATATTGTGAGGCTAGGACTAAGAGTTCACATAGGAGAACAAGAAACCAAACCAACAAAGATTTACAACATAAGGTGGGCAAACTGTCACTTCCAAATTTTGATGGCTCAAATAAAATCACAGCCCAAGCATGGATCCAAAAACTTGACACATACCTATCTCTCAACCCAATGTTGGAGGAGGATGCCATTAAGTTCACCATACTACACTTAGAGGGGGTAGCCCATGAATGGTGGTACCACAGATTGATCACACAAGACCACCAAAATATAAAAACCTATGATACATTTACGGAGAAATTAATTGAGAGATTTGACCACAAACACCCCGAGGAACACTTCAAAGAATCGACAAAGATTAAACAAGAAGGATCCATTGAAGACTATGTATCCAAGTTTCAAAGGCTATCCATCATGGTACCTGGAATATTGGAGAGAGGACTATCGGATGCTATCCGAGGCCTAGTGAGTGCCTTGGACCCCTCCACACTCCAAGAGGCAATCCTTAAAGCCACTAGGCTTGACGCTGCCCAAGCAAATGGGAAGGATCACTCCAAGAAGAGGACCTCGAAGGATAAGCACTTTCGTGGGAAGGAAGAATGCAAGGAACCATACCTCTCTTATCATGACCAAGAGGAACTTAGGAGGAAGGGGCTTTGCTTTGATTGCAAAAATGTATGGAAACTAGGGCACCAATCCGGTCAAAAAGACTTTACAAGGGAAAACTTGTGTCACAAGTGCAAGGAAGTTTGGGAAATAGGACATAGACGCGAACAAAAGAGAGGCCAAGCCCACAACATGGAGGCAACCTCTAATCAAGTGACAAGAGATGAAAACAAAGAAGGCCCAAACAAAAGAATAAGGTATGAAGAAGTAAGGAAGGGAGTGACTCTTTTAAGAAATGAGCTTGAAGGAATGAAACTCTCCAAGGGACCCAGTCCGAAGGGGAGTAAACATCTAAGCAATGATTGCTAAATCAAACGTAAGGGAGTCAGGATCTGCATCACCAAGTGTCCTATAATGGAGAACCTTTGTGTTCTATAATGGAGGACCAAGTGTCCTATAACGGAGAACCTTTGTGTTATGTTCTATAATGGAGGACCAAGTGTCCTATAACGGCTATAATGGAGGACCGAGTGTCTTATAATGGAGAACCTTTGTGTTCTATAATGGAGGACCGAGTGTCCTATAACTAAGAACCTTTGTGTTCTATAATGGAGGACCGAGTGTCCTATAACGGAGAACCTTTGTGTTCTATAATGGAGTACCGAGTGTCCTATAACGGAGAACCTCTGTGTTCTATAATGGAGGACCGAGTGTCCTATAAGGGAGAACCTCTGTGTTCTATAATGGAGGACCGAGTGTCCTATAATGGAGAACCTCTGTGTTCTATAATGGGGGACCGAGTGTCCTATAATGGAGAACCTTTGTGTTCTATAATGGAGGACCAATGTGTCCTATAAGGGAGAACCAATGCATTCTATAATGGGGGACCATGTAGTCCCAAAGAGGCCTAGGGGGTATCCATTGGGGTACCAACCTTAAGTTGCTTGAGGACAAGCAAATTTGGGAGGGGAAGACTGTCATATCCCCGAAATCATACATATTATTAGCCATTCAATATCATTATAATTATAATTATCAACGATAATATTATAATTATAATATTTATATATAACGTTAAACAATGAGAAGTACAACACCACACAAAGGGGCTTCTCAACAACAATCATGCAAACAATTATATCTTATTAAAAGCTATCCCCTCTCATGCCCTTCAGATGGGCATAGCCCAATTTTGAATGGCAAATAGGGTTCCACTCTACTCCTAACTCTAGAGTTCAATTCTAGCTCAAAAAGCCCAAAATGACCCAAAAGATCATAGTGCAGAAAATGAGGCTGAAAAACAGGACACCCATATCCAAAAGGTAGGAAGCCACATTTCAAACACGAGACATTTTGTTCCACATATCATGTACTGCAGAAAGCTATTGGAATCTACTTAATGATGGTGTATCATTTTGATGGTATTATATCTTGTTAGAATTTACCACAAATCTTTATAAAGGTCATAGATTTGCACTTTGTTGTGACAGATTGGCTAACTCTTTCCATAGAGTATTTTTTCTTTAAATTCAATTTTGTCAAATATTGGAGTATAGGGCAATGATGAATTGTATCCCTAATATTATCAATGTTCTTGAGCCATAACATTGCATGCCCTCTTGTTTCATCCAAGTTCATGTTTTATATTATTTTGTAATTTTGTGTGATGCATTTGTGAGAAAGACATGCCATAGCATAAGGTGCTCAACAAGGCACTACAACAAAATTAAATATACTCATCTGTATGTTGATAGGTTAAGCATCGTCTTCATTTTGAAATTGGGTTTATTATCAAGGATTTTTGTAATTTTTCAATGCATTTAGCATTAAATGATTATATCATGTGTTTCTGCATGAAAAATTCTTTTTCCCTACTAGATAGTGACTTTTTTGTTACTTGTGGATATAAATTTGCAGAAATGGACCCAGCATTTTGATCAACATAAGCAGTGCTCGTATTTTGCTCATGCCCATAGTAAGAATAATATAAATAAGGTACACAAATATCTAATCTTTTTTTCCCTATCGTTTCATATGTACATTTGCAAGTGGGTGACATGCAATTAAGTTTTTCGTTCTAGAAAATCTTTGATGTTGGGGGAGTGTGGTTAAAGCTTACTGTGATAAATATTGTGTGAATTTGTATTGGATGTTTATTCTTGATAACATTATATTCTTTAATTACATGTTTAGTTGTTGATTTTAAAGTTTCTAACTCATCTTTTCTGAACCAACTCTCTAATTGTTGAGCATCATATTTTAATATGCATTGTAAGTTGAATATCAGGACTGTCGAGTAATTATAGCAATGTAATTCTTGTCTATGCATCATTTACCCCAGTTAAAGAAACCTGTTTTAGCAAATTCGTAACAACAAATTTGGTTTGTAGCAAGAATTCTAAGTGAAACATTATGTATGTTACCAGGATATGTAAATGGGTATGGATGCATCCTTACAATGTGTATATTAACTATATAGTGTGTTAGAAAATATACTGAACCTTAGGAGAATGTGGAATATGTACTCCACTAGAGAAGATAGTACACCTGTGCACTAAAGGTTGTATTGCCTTAATGAGAATACAACTATTGTAGGACAATCTTTCATGAAAACGAAAGCAAAATGATCCTAGATACCTAGATAAAAATTGATGGACAATGAGCACCTATTTAGACAACTGAGGTACTGAAATATTACCTCACATGGGAGTTACAGGAGAGAACAGAATAACTGACAAATAGATTATTCCTATGACACAACGTAGATATGTGTATTGGATAACTTAGACCATTGGTAACATAATATGTATTTCCTCAACAGGTTTGGTTAAACTTTAAAGAATGAATAATAATTGGGTGATCACCTTCTCTAATGACATTTGCCATCTATTCTTTACAGGCCATATTTACCCTTCCATTACTACCCCCATTTTTGCCTGATAGAGCGTGTGCCCAGAAGACTACTTCACATCTTCCCTCATCATCTCTGGCTGTATGCCTAGACCCAGCTTCTCCTGCATTTCTGTTAGAAGTTCAGCCAACTTTAATTTATCAAATTCCAAAGGTGGTGTTTCTTGCTCAGCCTTTTTCTAGTTTTCCTTTTAACAGGCTGATCCTCTATCCTTTAGCTGGGGAAATCGAACAGGTAAATTATCTAGAAAGACATCCTTGAATGGTTGAAATTGCTATCTACTGTACGTTTTCTCTTTTTATTACTTTGCTTGTTCCAAACACTGTAGAAATCGTTCTTTTTCTACTCAATTTGTTGACTTGAGTTGCAAATGCTAATGGTATGTGTAAATCGTTCTTGTCTTTATAGAGTTGTATCTTTTTGGTTCCTTGGAATTCTAGTATTATACTCTGTCCCATGGATAATGACATCATACTTATGTATAAATTTGTCGCGTAATAAATCATAATTTCCAATTTTCTTGATATATGAAACTTGAGTGATTATTTTAACTTTATTTGGATGCTTTAACACCAGGTGCAAATCTATCTCAACACTGAGTTTCCTATCTGTGTCTATTACTTCAAATGAGTAGGGTACTTTCACTGCATTTAGGTTTTTTTAATGGTGAATTTCTTGCATGTAAAATTCTGTGTGTATCCAGTGTCTATAGGATTCCTGTATTTTATATTATTGACTATACCTCATATAATGAATTCATCAGTATGTTCAATCCTTTAAATTTTTTTATCCCTATTATATCCATATGTCAAGAAAATCTGATTTTTTAACACAGAGCAGACAATTAGTTATCAAATTAAGTGCATGTAGTATACATAGAATTCAATTTGCAATACACAACATTGCCAGGATTGATCCTTTCCAACTAAGTCAGTACTTGTCTTGTGCTATTGCTCACTTTTAATTTAGTTATCTGTACTTGTAGCATGAAGTTAATAAATCAATTTTCATAGCCTCCATTATGGGGTTCCCAGCTATTAAAGGAAGAAAATTTTATCTTATAACTTTGTGAGGAAAATGAGCTTATTCAATAAAAAATATTGCTTGGCTACCAGTCAAAGGGTGTGTCTAAATGGGAAATTGCTTTAAAGTTTATCCAATTGGTGGTGCTTTTGAAAATTTGGTTCCTTGATTGTTTTCTGATCTTATGATGTTCAGTGAGCTGCTTTATAGGGAGGGGTTTCAATGATGTATTCATTAGGGTTTTTCGAAAAAAAGCCTAATCCTTAGCAACACTATTGCACTTTTGTTTTAATCCTGCGTTGACCGCTTCCCCTGGTTATCCGTCCCTTTAAGTTATAACTTAAAACCCTTATTTCGTGCTTTTACTGACCCATCTCCTAGGATACTGAAGGCGCCCTTTTCTATCATGTGTTTTAAAAGCTTTCTAAACCCCCGTGCAATGCAGGGTCCCACTGGACACGTGGTGGCATATCGCATGGTTCTTTTGTTTTGCAAGAGCACCGAATGCTATTGTTTTCCCCGCGAGTCTGCGAAATGTTCTTTTGAAGCCCTGATGTGAATGACGTGTAAGGGTCTTCAGCCAATCAACCTTTATCATTCCTTTTTCGTGCGCTAACTTAAAGTTCCTTGCGAAGCCCCCTTTTATCATGCTTTGAGGCCCCTTATTCCCTAGTGACTTAAGTTCTTATTAATTGCATGTGCTCTAAATGCCTTTTAAGCGCCCAAGAAGTAATTAACTAAGGGCCCCACCTTCATCCTGTCAGCTCCCAGTTAATTCGCGCTTGTTACATGCTTCACAGGAGCTTTTATTTTCAAAGATTTCTCTTCGCGAACAAGCGAAATGTGTTTATTCTGCACTTAAAGCATAGCCTTTTCCCTTTCGCACTAGCTATAACCTTCGCAAAGCAAAGACTGTTTGAGCTTGCCTTTTCCCGAAGTCCCGAAATCATGCCACGTGTCATTGCTTGGTTCACCTTGAGTATTTCGCATAGGAAAGCATTGTTGGGGAAGCTTAAAAGCTATTATATCTGTTTTTGTCATGCCCCCAAAATTATAACACTAAGATATAAAGCATTGAAATGCAAATAAATAACAAGATATATATTAAAAATATAAAAAGAAATATTAGCAATTAGCAATTTAATATTATAATTATAATTATCAACTATAACATTATAGATGTCAGCAATACTAAATAAATATTACACAATAGACATGGGTTGACTTAGAGGAGGAATGCTAAAAGGTAAAGAGTTAAATTCGATTTGAAATTGTTACACGGTGGCCAACTCCCTATACAGGCTGACCTCTCTTGAATATGTGCAAAATAAGGAAGATATATATGTACACTTTGAAGTGCAGCAATAAAATAAGAAAAACACACGTGATTTTGAAGAGTATGTTATGAGGTGCGATCTGTTTTAAAGAAGAGCAATTATAATCATAGAGGAGCGATTATGTTGTATGAAGAAACAGCGATCTGCATTTTATAAGGCAGCAATTTGTATATGCAATTAAGAGCAGCATTTAATAAAGATAAACTTATGTTTTGTCAAGGCAGTGATCAATAAAGAGAAGAGTTATTATTAAAGAGGCAGCGATTACATTGGGAAGAGGTGCGATCCCTTGTAGAGGAATACACCTTGGTAAGAAATACAATCTTTTATAAGAGACATATCCATTGTAAAGATATATAAGGTGAGAATATTTGTGATTTAAAGGGGGAAGGAAGGAATATTTTCTGAGTATAAGGAAGGGGAGAAATAATAAGAGGAAAGCACTGATATATATAGTGAGTAATGATAGAAATAGGAGTATTTTCTGAGTGCAGCAGCAGATACATTAATATGATATCTAAGATGGGGAGGAGGAAATATGTGGAAAGAAAGAGTTGGCTCAAGAAGAGATAAGGGAAGATAAATGATAAATCAATAAGGGAAGTAAGTTGAATATATATATATATATATATATACACGATTAAGCAATAATAATGCTTTCAGCAATTATCGAGCCTTACAAGTAATTATGGTGCTTTAATACAAGTATGAATGATAGATTCTTATCTGCTTGATCTACACTAACAATATACTCTGAGTGTTAAGAACAGATCATCGATTAAGGAGAAGAAACAAACAGACCGGGAGACAAAGGAGAATTTGTCCAGTTCATCACCATAGATTGCTATTATTAGATATATCTTATATTCAGGTGTATTTTCTGCAAATCATTGTTTACCTATGTATGCATATTGCTTATAAGATAATAAGAGTATTTAATGAAGGATTTCTTATGATAGAATCAGAATTATGCTTGACTGTCTGAAACCCACCCGATTCCACAAAAAGGAAGGGCTAGGGGTGAAGTGGTAGGGGCCAAAAGAGCCCACTTGTGACCTCCACCCGATTCCACAAGAAGGAAGGGCCAGGGGTGAAGTGGTAGGAGCCCAAAGAGCCCACTTGTGACCTTCGTCCAATTCCACAAGATGGCAAGTATCTTCAGGGGGTTGAGACATTGATGGGGAAAGCAGATACAAGCCGCCAAGGGGGAGGGTTGTGGTATACACCCTCTTGGGCTTGGTATGAAAATGGCTTCGGGCGGACCCATCATGTCCCTTCTCCCATGTTGGCGTTTCAATTCTCACCTCTGGAATGCAAATTAGAAACGAACAACTATGCATAGATAAATTGCTCTTCGAATTAGGAGGGGAAGCTCCCTCTTTGTTGATGGTGTTCAAGAAAGTAAATTAAAACTAATTTGCCTATCTTTTTGGTTCAGCTAAGAGCACAAGGTTATAAAACTCAAACGCCATAGCTGAGGTTTTCTGCTTTAGAATTTCAACTACGACTAGCCTACTCTAATGACGTTTCTAATTTCTCAAGTAAACGCAAAGCAAGAGAATTAGAAATGGACAAAGTTTGACTCTCTGACAAAATACTTAAATAAACTCTTTTTCAACATACATCTACTTACTTTCAATGCGCGTTGAAATCAAGATCATATAAGCATAACACAATAAACGGAAATTTGAGACATTATATCAAGATAAAATAGGCACAAGACATTATTTCTCCAATCTCAGGAACAAAAGATTTCAAAGACACATGCATTGAACAAGAACTTGTAGCTAAAAGAGACTTGCAAACTTGTTCTTACACAAAGTGAACAACAACTAAACAACAACAACTTGCAAGCAAAATAAGCTCAACAATTTGTTATCACAAGTACAGCTAAAGAAAACAATGAGCAAACACTCTTATTTATGGACAAGCAAGAGGAAGGGAACCCTACAATCCTCTTGCTTTTACAACTCAGCTTGCCAACATGCAAGCGCTTTATTTCTAAAACTAAAGAAGATAAACATCTATCCATCTAAGAAAGCATGAAAATAGGAAATGCCAAGTATTACAACTTTGTTTTCTTTCTCTTCTTCAAAGGGTAGATAAGAATTGAGATGAGAATAGAAAGAAAACGGAAAGAAAGTTTCTAGATGATGGCTGCTTTAAATCTCGATCACATCCTCCAAAAAGCTGGAAACTGTGTCTCTGTTAGGTGCATCAATACTATCAATAGCAAAGTTTTGCTTTTCTAGGATTTCTTCACCATCTGCAATCGATCTCAAAAAATCTTCAACCTCATTGGCCACTTTCTCAAACGTCGCTGACATCATGGAAATCTTACTCATCTTACCACCAACTGAATCACTGCCATCACTGCAATGAACAACATTCTGAAACTGGGCTTGCACTTCATCGAGTCCAACGTAGGAACCATCTTCATGATTATACCGAGAAGGAATCTCTGCAACAAACTCACTTATGAACAAAAGAGCTTCAATCACCCTTTGTCTGTATGCATTAAACTCCTCAAATATCCTTTCATAGGTACTTACCTTGAAGATGTGACATTCTTTCCATGCAAGGATTTGCCTCTTGTGTTCTTTAGAAACCGTTGAGCCATAAGCTGTATTCAAATCTGCAATGATGATTTCGTGCTTAGGTTTCACTTCTACCATTGATTGCTCAAATCCCTGTATGCCTTGGCATAAGTCATGAGCATTGTTCCTTAGCTGAAACATCTCTGCCAAGATTTCGTTTCCTCTGATGATGAAGCTCTCAATCCATTCTTGTGTTTGCTTTTCGCATACTACCAACTGCCTCAATTGTTGATGATCAACTAGTGTCTCTAGAACCTAGGGCAGCAATTGAGTAGCCTGTGAAGTGCCATGAACAAGATTAGAGATGTATAGCCTGAGTTGCCAGATTTCAGCCTTGAGGGCTGCCTTATCTTCTCCATCTTTCAACACTCTTTATTGAAGAGTTTCAGATGCAACTTTGAACAAACTAACATCCGCATGCCTGGTGTTCTTGCCAAGATTGGCTTTAACCATTATGAAATCATCCACATCCACTTCATCTCTATTTCTATCTTCAAGAGGTGTAGCAGTCTCCATGATCATCTCACCATCAGGATTTCTCTCAAAGTGAACCTGTTTCTTTTCTTTCTTTTTAGGTGCTTCCTGATACACATTGTCAAGATCATCAAAATTCAGCTGGTATGAAGGTCTTCTTCTCTTCCTTCCCAGGGAGCTCTCAAGCCAAGATGTGGTATCTCTATTAACTTCCTTGGGAGGTTCAACTGCAACTCCTTCATCTTCTTCAATCTCTAGATCAACGTGAATTGGTGAAGACCTTGGCATTGGTGGAGAATCATGTGTCAAGGGCACATCTTCTGTTTCCTTTTGAGGTGCAGACTCTTCTAGAGGAGCTTCTGTTTCGGCTATTGGCTGCTCCTGTATGACTATGTTTGAGAAGTTCAACCTTCTTCTTACATTCTTCGTTGATTTGTTTCCCTTTACACCTTCTTGAGATTGACTTATACCCTTCATCTTCCGCTGTGCTCTGGAAGAAGAGGGAAGTGATGACTGTATTCTTGGCGGTTCTACTATTTGAATGGATTTTTTTCCTCTTGAGGACCAAGAAAGTCTTGTTGTACTCAATGACTTGGCGTGTCCTTTCTTCCACTGAGATGTTTTCTTTGTTGGCCCAGTTGACCTGTGGAAGAGGTTGTTTCTCAATTTGTTTTCGAGTGTATATTGGGAGAAGTATATCTCCATCATCATCTGAAAGTCCCTCGATATCCTCTGACAAACAATCTTTCATTTGATGGAGAGTGAGTTTGCTGTAACTACGCCTCCGTACCTCGAACTCATCTCTACAGTTGGCCCAAAAATCTTCAAGTGCGGGCACATGAGCATAGTTCTTATCAAGTCGGCTTGCGAAGACGCCATGAGGGTCATATGATCATCTCTCGCTGTAAGGCTTGAGACCAAGTTTAGCGAACTCATCACCCATGGACTTGGCATCTATTGTTGATCTGCATGTGTAAATTCCCAACCCAAATGGAAAACTGAAGGCATGCTTCTTTCTATTTCATAAGACTGTGTGAACATCATATGCTTTCCTTAGGAATTCCATGAAAACAACTTCATCTGATGGGACATCGACAACATGAGTGGAGCACTGGAGAAGCTGTAGACTCTGATGTAGGTGAAGGAAGGAAATTGTATAAACCAATCTGCTCACTCTACCATCGCTGCCTTGGCAGTTGATGAAATACAGACGTGCAACTCATTATCCAGGTCTCGCACTGTATACATTGTTAGTGTTTGGTAGCTGCGGGAGATATTTTTCTCCTAGTTAAAATAAAATAAAATGAAATGTTTTTCAAGGCAGGTCGGCCTTGATGGGCAATTAATATTTTTAATCTTGTAATTCCTAAGGGGGCCGACCTAGTGGAAAGGTCACCTATCCTTGTATATAATGAAGAGGATTTCATCTCATTTCAACACACAATCATTCACTCTCTAATTCACATCAAGCAAGCAACAAAAGTTCGCACTCTTAGCAGCAGGCCATCATTTTGTAGCAGCAGATTCAATTTCAAGGAGAAACATATTCAATTGTATCTTTGCATCTAGGAGAGGTGCTATTATTCATTGTATCAAATTCGGCCTTGTGTTGGGCTTGAGTTGTAAGTAGATTTCTGCTCTTATTTCTTCTATTATATAAGAGATATATTTTTGCTAGGTCTTTCTCCCTCGAGAAGGAGGGTTTTCCCAGGGTAAATTGCTGTGTTCATTGTCTATGTGTTGCATTTTTTTTGCTTTCTATTAAATCTGATCCTAAAATTAACATGGTATCAGAGTGGGTTTAGAAAAGACCTGATCAGATTTGGCTAAGCAGTATAACCTCAGCATGGCTGTTTGTGAAAATCTTTAGTTAGAAGTAATCCTTAAGGCAGAGCAGATTGAGAAGGATGTGAGTCCAGACTCGGGTCGACATTTGTTATCGGACAATTATTCCTTGGTGTTATCGCATCTATATTTGGTGGAGTCGGACCAGTTTATCTATGATGCTATTCCATCCTGTTATCGGGATTGACATCACATTGAACATATACATACACTTGAACAACAGAAATGACAGAGGAAGGAAAGAAGTCTCTTTCACGCCATCTTAACCTCTCATTTAAACAGTCGTCTTAATAACGACATAGGCACATAAGAAATCAATGCTGGAGATATTCAATGACACTGAAGGTGGCGAAGATAAGACACAGCTACAGGTCTAGCTCAATGGTGTACCAACAATAAAGAGATAAGTATTTTATGCTTGTACCCTTGATTAATGTTCATGAATTTTATGTAGTTATTAATTCATGCAATAACATTGGAATAGTGAATCATGTGTGATTCTAGCATTGGTATTTCTCTTCGGGATAGTTTAGTTCGATGAACTATTATTAAAATCTCTAAAATACTGTCAGGATGGACTGAGGAGCAAAAGGATGATGAGAGATTGCATAAAGAATTCAAGGGAGGAAGAGCTTGATGCATCCTGTGAGGAAGTCACACAGGCTGAAGAAATGAACAAACATGAAGACATAGCTTGCAGCCATGGGACTGAGTTGGTGGCACATAACTTCACTAGAGACATCTCTCGAAGAGGAAGAACCTATACAGATTGTCATTGCGATCAGTTTCTTTGAAGAGGAGCAAATAACATTAAGAGGGAATCTGATAAACCAACAGAGACAACCTTGGACGAGGAGGTCAGGAGGCTGATGCAAGTACTTGGAGCTTCAGAGGGAGTCACATCATCATGAAGATTTGTTGTAATGTATATTTCTCTGAGATGGAGAAATATGAGGTGAAAGCCCTTGTAGTGTATATTTCTCTGAGACGAAGAAATATGAGGTGAAAGCCCTTGTAGTGTATATTTCTCTGAGATGGAGAAATATGAGGTGTGAGCCTTTGTTCATCTCTGAGACTAAGACAAGACGTCATGTTGAGAGACTCCATGATGACATCACGTTGAGAGACTCCGTGATGTACCTTTGTACTTTTGTTTCTTTCCACACATGGGAGCAGCCATGGTGGACGTCATGTTGAGAGACTCCATGACGACATCACGTTGGGAGACTCCGTGATGAACATTTGTACATGTGTTTCTTTCCACACATGGGAGTAGCCATGGTGGACGTCATGTTGAGAGACTCCATGACGACATCATGTCAAGAGACTCTGTGATGAACCTTTGAGTTTTCCACAAATGGGTTTAGCCATTGTGGGCGTCATGTCGAAAGACTCCATGACATGGATATCTGGAAAAATACCTCCCTAGCTAAGAGGGAGTGTTAGTGTTTGGTAGCTGCGGGAGATATTTTTCTCCTAGTTGAAATAAAATAAAATGAAATGTTTTTCAAGGCAGGTCGGCCTTGATGGGCAATTGATATTTTTTATCTTGTATTTCCTAAGGGGGCCGACCTAGTGGAAAGGTCACCTATCCTTGTATATAATGAAGATGATTTCATCTCATTTGAACACACAATCATTCACTCTCTAATTCGCATCAAGCAAGCAGCAGAAGTTCACACTCTTAGCAGCAGACCATCATTTTGTAGCAGCAGATTCAATTTCAAGGAGAAACATATTCAATTGTATCTTTGCATCTAGGAGAGGTGTTATTATTCATTGTATCAAATTCGGCCTTGTGTTGGGCCTGAGTTGCAAGTAGATTTCTGCTCTTATTTCTTCTATTATATAAGAGATATATTTTTGCTGGTTTTTTCTCCCTCGAGGAGGGTTTTCCTAGGGAAACTGCTGTGTTCATTGTCTATGTGTTGCATTTTTTCTGCTTTCTGTTAAATCTGACTCTATGAACTCCAACTGAGGGTAGTAATTGTAGACATGTTGTACATTCAGAGACCCCACAGTGTTCAACCCTCTAAATTTGCCTTGGAAGGCCACTAGGAAGACAAGGTAGGAGACCATGTGGAACTCGTGAATTTGGAAGTATTCAGTTATTTGTTGATGGAGGCCATCACTGATTAAGGTTGACCAATCATAGAATTCTGTCTTTTTCATGATATGAGGTATAACATAGAACATCCAAGGTTGGAACTTTGTAGTATCCTCTTGACCAGTGATCCTGTTGAGCATGGTGATCATTATAGCAATTTCATCTTTGAATTCCCCTCACCCGATGTTCTTTGGCAGAGTCTTATGTTTTTCTTTCATCCACTTCTATGCAATCTTCTTGCTGTATCTCTCCTTATGCATATCCCATATTCTTTCACATTCTTCCTTGGAGATAGTCACACTTTTAGGCCAGGGTGGCATTGAGAAGCATTTTTCAATCATGTCTGGTTTCAAGCTACAAATCACTACCATCTACCGACCGAATCTCTCGAGTTGTTGGATTGTAATGCTTGATGCAAGCAATTACGAATTCCAGAATCTGCACTGAAATAGGAATGGATGCCGCTGCAAGTAGTCCGGAGTGACCAAGGTGCCTGACTGCAATGTTGCCTGCATTCTCCAATGCTTGCAAGTTGAATACTGGTTTGATGTGGTGCAAGTCAGTTTCAGTTGTTTTGATGAAGTCGTGATATAGCGCTGACTTGGTCTTAAACTCGAGGGGAGTGTACTCCATATTGAAGACCTTGAAGAATGACTGTAAACTTGCCTATATTCAGACAAGTTTTGCACAACTTTCTAAATTTAGCTTGCTGGTTTTTCTTCTTCAAACGGATGAATTTTTTCAAAAAATTTCTGAGGTATCGATTTTGTTCAGAATTTTGTTACAAGAAGACCCAGATCGTCCATTTCTGAAAATTTTGAGTGTAGACTGAAAAAGCAGCAAACCCTAATTTCTTTAGATTTTCTTGAAAAGAAGCTGGCATCTGGGTTTTGTTGAGAAGCACATTTTGGATGAACCCAGTTGATCAAATTTTGAAAATTTTGATGATTCCTTGGACATGCATGAAACAAGCAGCTGCTGCAACTTGAAAAATTTCTTCAAAAATTGTTCAAAATGATGAGTTGAGATGATCTAGATCACTGAAAATTGAAAAACTTGACCTCCTTCAAAGAATTGATGTTCTGGATGAAAAAAGCATGCAAAAGTAGGCTCCTTTGTTTGCTGGTCTGAAAATTTATGAAGAACTTGAAAAAAAATCAGCAAGTTTGGGCTCTCAAATCTTGAAAAGAAAAATTCTTTAGTTGCTGCTCCTCTCTAACTTGGACACCACCTGCAAGAATGATGAAAAATGAATGGCAAAGGCATCTTAAATAAGTTTTAGGCTTGAGAAAATTTGCTTTCTTTTTGCTTTCACTCCTTCAAACCCTAGCCTGAGCTTGTTCATTGAACTTAGACGTTTTTTTTCTCCATGAAATTTTGGCTAAGGCATGGCATCTTGGGCGCCCTTCTCGGCTGGGGTGCCTATCTTCATCATACTTGGTCATTTTCAGAGAATTTCAACTTTTCCTCGACTTTGAACCCTAGTTTGAATTTGATTTCCGGCTTCTAGATTGATCCTACGGACGAGCTGAATGATTCATCACGGAGCTTGATCGAATTTGGTGAGATTGTTTTGGAGGCAACTTTGGCTAAAAACTTCATTTTGACCTTCAAAATCATGGGCGCCCTTCTCCTCCTGGGGTGCCCAACTTTCCCAGTGTTAGCCATTTTTTAAGTTCTCCAAGTTTTGCTTGTTTCCCTTTGATCTTCTGATGAGTTCTTGATTCTGGGAGCTAGATTGATCTGATTGGTTGACTGTCGGATTCACTGGATAGCGCGACTGATTCTGAAGGGGGTCTCCTAGGGGCTGCATCTCCTGAAAGTTGAATCTCAGGGGTCAAAGCTTGGGCGCCCCTGGCTAGCTGGGGCGCCCAACTCTTCCAGAGTTAGAATATTTTCCGTGTTTTCTTCCTTTGCTTTTGACTTCTATGATTTGCTCATGTTTTTCCCTCTATTCTACCTTTGATATCTGATGACTATCAACTCTGATTGACGTGTTGATGATTGCGTTTGAGAGCTTGATGAAGTCTGAAGAGAACATGCTGGCGGTGTCGACTGCAAATTCATCCATTTAGGCCCTCAAAAGTTTGGGCGCCTATCTCCTTCTAGGTTGCCCAATCCCTCCAGACAGCTATTTTTGCTTGATTTTCAACCTTTCACTTTGAATCTTCATGTTACAACTTCAGTTTGATCTGGATTTGCCGATGATTGACAAGTCTGATGATCTGACGAAGACATTCGTAGCGAAGCTGACAGAATCTTGAAGAGATTGAACACATTTGCAAACCCTAATTGCTGGATTAGGTCTTCCAAAAGGCTGGGCGCCCTTGGCCACCTAGGGCGCCCAGAGTTCCCAAACTTAGAATATTTTCTGATACTTTCATGGTTTGCATTCCGCCACTTGGTTGAAACTCCTTCAATCAATCCGTGATTTAGGCTAACTGGGTGATTTGATGACTGCGCTGTTGGACTTACTGTTGAGCTGAGGAGATTCTGAACAACATTGCCTGGGAGCACAAACCCTAATTTCATCATTTGATGCCTTAAAAAGTTGGGCGCCTATCTCCTTTTGGGGCGCCCATGGCTTCCAGACTTAGTTTTTATTCTGCAAATTTCAACTTTCTCCTTCGTTCCATGTGCTTGCCTTTGCCTTGCTCGCTAGAGATGAAGAATTTTCTAAGGCATGGAGGTTTAGGCACTTAGACTGAGTTGGGGCGCCTGGAGTCTCCAGTGTCGGCCAAAATTTTGCATTTTTCAACTTTGAAAACTTCCTTTCTCCATTCTTCGATTTGTGCACACATCTAGTGTTTGAATGTTTGAATCTGACACCTAGCAGCTGACTGGCCTCCATTAATGGCTTCAGAGTTCTCGAAATGCTTTCTGAAATTAAAAAAAAGCAAAATAGACCCACTAGAGTAAAACTGATCATTTTGTGATTCTGACTCCACCAGCCTGATGAGGAAGTATTTTTGACCAATCAAAATTAGTTTGAACCCTAGAAGCCAGACTTTCTATTTTTAAAAATTTTTGCCAGCATCCGTTTCAAAAGAAACTCAAAAAAACCCAGAAAAAGTTTATATTTCTGGAAAGTTTCAAAAAATAGCATTTCTAAAAAGTAGGGCCAAAAAATTGAGATCTGGGTTTTGTAGATTTGGTCGCTCTAAGCAGACCCATATTGTTAGATTTTGAAAATTTCAAGTTTTTGCCCCTCATGCAAGACATGCAAACCCCAATTTTGACCTTTTTTGACAAATTTGACAAAACTTTTACTCATTTCTTCAAAATGCCTAAGTGTAGCAACAATTTTAATTTGGGGTACAACATCCCAAAATCCTAATATGTGTTGCACCCAAACCAATTTTTTTGCTTCATTAAGGCATTTTGCTTAAAAGAGTCTAAACCTTGTTAAAATGATGTCAAAACACAAGTTTTGGGCAAGACAAGTATGTATTTTGAGTTAGTGTGATGTCAAGAAGATACAAATTGAAAATTAGGGTTTCAAACCCCTATTTCAGGTCACAAACCCTAAAAATAGAAACTTGTCAGAATTGGCTGAAATTAATTTTGATTGACTTATTTCACATCACAACCATAGTGGTGAAGTCAGTTTCAGTTAAAAGTTAGTTTAAGGTTGGTGGGTAGATTTCACTTTTTCGGGAGAAAAGTTGGCACCTCTGAGATCGTTAATGGCAGTTGGCCAGTACTAGGTGTCAAAATCTAAGCTTGAAACTCAAAGCAAAACATTCTATGAAGAAAGATGTTGAAAAAGATGCTTCACGACGGAGGGGATTTTCCAATGGCAAAAAGTGCAAAAATATTCCAAGTCTGGAACACTTCACTTTGTAACGTGGGAGACGCTTGTGCAATCAACGTGCAAATCAACTTTATAGTGTCCGTACATGTGAAAGTGGTGAAATATAGTCACACACACACATTAGTAGCAGTAATGCTTCTATGTGGTGAACTCAACAGTCAAATTGGTGTTCGCAAGAGCGTGAAATGGATGAAATATCAACCTCAAAGCAAATCTGCGCCCTTGTAGCTCAGGGCCGCCCTTCATTTTGGAGGTTCAGATTCAGTGCTTTTTGGTTGCAAATGTATTCAATCTCTTCGGAATTCAGTTACCTTTCCGGAAAGCTATCAAGCGAGATCATCCAAGTTGTAGAACTCCGACAATCGAAGGCGGAAGCAGAAGGTACGAGGAGGTTGCTCATCACAGAGGCTGTCAAAATTGCAGTTTTTGTGCCCCTGTAGCCCAGGGTCGCCCTTGAATTAGACCCCTCAGATGATTGTAGTTTTCGTTTCTGGGGGATCTTTTCTGATTCAGCCCAGCTCCGCGATGCATCGGTTTGTGAGATCGTCAGATGTGCTGAGTGACCGTGACAGTGGTTCTAGTGAGCACGTAAATAGGTGGATAAATGTGAAAATGTCAACTTGTACCTCTATAGGCCAGGGGCACCCTGTCTTTTGGCCAGCTAGATGAGGTTTTTAGCAATCGTTGTCTTCATGAGACTTGTGCGGAATCCTCCTAGCTATTCAGCAAGTCCAGCCGTCAGCCCTCGGGATTTGTAAGGCGCCCTTCTTGATGAGGTCTTAGAAGCAGTTTTTAAGCTTCGTCACTCCAATATCATCTCTTCTAGGTTGTTCCAGCTACGTAATGAGATCAACGGTGCACGCATCAAAACACTCCAACTCTCGATGTTAGGGGTCAAAGGAGGGCATTTATGCTGAAAGTTGCAAGTTGCAAATTCATTCTCAAAATGGTAATTGCGCTATTGCAAGCTAGGGGCGCCCTTGCTTTTGGGGTCCTTAACTCAACTTTTTAGACGCGTTACATACAGTTGTTGGTTACGAAATTCTTCTAGCTACGTGATAGATCTATCATTCGGTCGACGGGAGTCATCGTTCATCGGCAGCGGCAGTTTGAAGCGCGAGATGGAAAATCAGAGAAATGGCTAAGTCTGGAGACCTATGCATCAATTTAATAAAAGGCGACTTTTATTTTGAGGTGTCAAACATGGTTTTTAGCAGTTACAACTCCTAGCAGACATTTCATCTTGGTTTTGTTGGCTTCGCAGTGGATATCTTAGCTCAATTCCAACATCAATTAGGCTTTCAGAAATCAGAGCTCAACAAAGGCAATCGTGACTTTTCAGTGAGCTATAAAGTAGGAAGTTAGCAAAAAATCTCAACTATTGCTAGGGGACGCTTGGAGAGTCAAATTTAGACTTTTCGGAATCAGTAAATTTTTCTAAGCGCACTCGGATGCAGAGATTTCAGTTAACTCATTAAAATAATATTAAATTTCAGTCTTTTGCATGCTAGCTTTTAAAGGGGCAATTTTGCTCAATATTCTAATATTGGCGCCCTTTTTGATATTTAAATGCAAATTCGCATGTAAGGGAGAACTGAATATTTTAATATTTTTATTCTTTCGGGACTCCGAGTTAGTGATAGTTGAACTAAAGGGGGTCCAATCAGAACATTTCTTTTAATATCAGGGTTATATTCTTGTAATGGCGCCATTTAGCTAAGAATTTGTCTATTTATTCAAGATGGCGTCCATTCTTCTCTCATACAGTTGAAAATCAAAGCAAATTTTCTCATTTGGATGAGCGAATTCTTCAACAATCAATATTCGAAGGCATCAGAGATATCATTTTTCAGTTTTCCTTGCAGGTACAAGTCCAGTATAATCAGCAAACTTCAAAACAAGAGGACGATTTTAGCAGAGGTAGAGCATTAAAACTTATATGTTCTTTCTTAATTTCTTCTAATCTTGTCTTAGGTTTTCTTCGCTTGTCCAAGATTCGACAACTTTTGGCAAATTAGATCATCTGGGTTGGTTATGCACGACTTCCTTTACAATACCCATGTGTTAGAATTTTTCAGGAAAATTTACTCCAGAACTTCAATTCTCGAGGCTTTGATTTTCTTAACTGAAATTCCTTTGCATGGTGGAGTAGAAGTCAATATTTTTCGAATCTAACATTGTGGGTTGTCTTAGAATCATTTTCCGGACAAAACCCATATCTCAAATTTTTTTAGAAAAATTGCCTTTGGCAGCCCTTGCTGTCCTCAGTTGCTTTTTTTGGAAAAGCCTTTGCATGTCAAGCTAAACGGCACTTTTTCAAATTTTTGGCGTTGTGGGTTGTCTTAGAATCATTTTCTGGACAAAACCCACATTTTAGAATTTTTGGTGAAAATTGCCCTTCGATAGGCTATTTTTAGCCTCAGTAGGTGACTTTTTGGCTTTTAGAAAAGTTGTCAAAACATAGTCAAGTTTACAGTCAACAGGCGAGTTTTTCATAATGCAATACACACAGATCAAATTCAAGACTAAGTCAGTCTTGACTCATCGGCACCGCCGGAGCGGTTGGCCGGAATCCGCCAGAGTGCTTCTAAAGCTATCGCAGATCACGGGTTAAGATCCGGCACCTAATACAATACTAAAACATTCAAGATTCCGGTTAAACTGCCGCTCTGACATCTGGAGTTGCGCGATAAAGCAGAACAAAGATGTGACGAATTCTGCTTCTTCGCAAAGATCAGATCTGAACGGATCGGGCGGACGGAACTGAAGTCATTGCCGGGCGGTGTTTTATTCCTCATTTTCGGCGGCGATCATTGCCGGACGGATGCGAATGAACCAGAGCAGATGGTGCGGACCGGGCTGGCGGGCTGAACAATGGTCTGGGCGGACCAGGCTGGTTCGGGGACGTTCGCTCCTTCTAATGGCGTTTTCCGGATATCGTCTGGAACCGCCGGCAATTCAGCTGGGATGGCACTGCATCAGCCGGAATCGCGCAGGGCGGGCGGCAGTTGGAGATACCGGCGCAGTTCGGTTTTAGCGGTGCCGATTTCATCGTGTTCCAGCGTAACGTGCTCGCCAGGAGTTGGGTTTGGGATTGGAACCGCGAATTCGTCAGAAGGTTTAATAAAACCAACCGGTTTCACCCAGCCAAAGTCCCGACATTTCCCGGCGGTTGCAGCGATCGCGCGGCGGGCCAGGCCAGGAGATTGCATATTCGTATCTTCAGCCGGTTGCTAAACAATAATTAGGAATAAATGAGGCCAGTTCATTTAGTTCCCCATACACCTACATCTTGCATATCACGGATGCCGCGAAATCAACCACTGCCACGCTATCACTGGATAGGGCGGAATTTTCATAGGAATTCCCTAAAACAGTATATAATTACCTAAATTTATTATCTAAAAAGCATTAAAATAGTACGCCAACTTTCCATTTCAGATGGGAATATACTGGTGCAGGACAGCAATTGATGCCAAGACTGTAGGACAAGAGTTGGAGAAATACAAACTCAAGTACCTTATTGATGCATGCACATATGACCCTTGGGGTCATTATTCAGCACACCTTGGTGGTCACCCTTACCACAAGCCTACAATGGAGGATTATTGGGTCAACTGTGAAGATGACTTCGAGGTGTGCTGACGCAGCTATAACAAGTTCTCCCTCACACAAATTTTTGTCTTCATGTCAGAGGATGTGGGAGGATTGTCAAATGATGATGGGGATATACTTCCTCAATTTTTCAGAGAACAGGTTGATACACAACCACTTCCTGTTGTTGATTGGTTTTCCAAAGAATATTCATTTGTTAAGGAGAGATCAAGTAGATTTATTTAGAACAGCATACTCTACCTTGATAGCAAGAAGACTAGGAGAGCAGTCATGCCAAGAACAGAACCACCTCGGTGGATGTTTCACTGCCATCCTCGTCTAAACCAAAGCAAAAGAAAAGGAGTAACCCTCCTAAGAAGAACAAAGCATTCAAAGGGAGGCGCATTGCGAAGCGATGTGGAGCGGTTAAGTCTGATTCGGAGCACACCAGAGCCCGAGGTTCAGCCTCGCATGCCATCACCTACACCAAAGCAGTCTCCAGTTCCAATTCACATTGATTTGGACCTAGACTCGCAACCTTGCAGTGATGCCTCTACTCATTCACACTCATCAGAGCCTCTCATGACTAGCACAGACCCTTCCAGTGAGATTAGTCGAGACTCGTCTTGGCTTGAGAATCAATTGGGTAGGAAGAGGAGGCAGCCATCTTACATACTTGATGATTCAGATTTTGATCATGTCTACTAGGATGCACCAGATAAGAGGATCAAGAAACAGGTTCATGTAGAGAGGAACGTTGACAAGGAGATCATCATAGAAACTGCTACACCTCCAGAGGGTAAGAGTCTGAACAAGATTAAAGTTCAAGACTTCGAAGTGATTAGAGTCAACCTTGGTAGAAGCACACGCCAAATAGAGGTTGATCTCCTATAGGTTGCAACGGATAGTGCAAAGGATAGAATAATGAAAGACGGAGAAGACAAGGCGGCCCTCAAGGCTGAAATCTAGCAACTTCGTCAGTATATTTCTAACCTTGTGCATAGAACAGAAGATGTCACCGCTTCACTCCCTTAGATACTAGAGCCACTAGCAGAGCAAAATCAGCTTAATCGACTGGTTGTATATGGAAAGCGTTTGGTAAATTGGGAGCAGGAGTTCATCACTCGAGACCGTTTTGTACTTGCAGAGCTATATCAGTTGAGGTACAATGCCCGTGAACTCCGTCTGCGCATCTAGGATGAGGAGCGAGACCTAGCGGTTGAGAAACCCAAAGATGAAATCATGATCTCTCACTTGAGGATGGCATACGACTCAGTCACTGATGAAGAAGACAAAGAAGCTATTTTTACTTGGAGGACACAGTTGATCTTCAGGGAAAAAATACAGGATACACTGACTTCAGAGTTGGCTGAGAGCAGAGAGCACATGACTAGTGCACTTTGGTACGTGAGAAACTTCGTGTCTCAAGTTCCATGCTGGTATTAGCGTGAGGGTGGTGAGTACGTCGAGCTTACTGACATTCAGTCAGAGTTGCAGACACTCATCCATGGTATTTTCAGTGAGGATTTTGTTGGCTATAAATTAGATCAACTTACAGTCATGTCAGCATTATTTGATGAGGTGGTTAGGAGTAGAGGAGAACTTCAGAGCCAGATCACAGGCGGTGAGGAGATGCTGCGAAGACACAGTGTGCTACGCCAGAGTATCAGTGCTCCAGACAGTGATGCAGTCACTAACCTCGTGGAGGGGTTACTTGCTTGAGATCACGGCCAGTGAACTCCAGGTCCCACCTTTTAGGATAGACATCAGACACAGGGGTTAACTTGATGCTTCTTTCCGAGTTAACTCATCATTCCACATCTCATGCATGTCTATCTTGGAAATATCTATGTACAGTTGGAGTTTTCATTTAGGGTTTTCGTTAACTGATGGTAGTTTTCCAGTTAACTTGCTTTCAATAAGGATGTGCATGCTTGCACATTGTCTATTTAGATTAGATGTTTTGGTTAACTGATGGTAGCTTTCTAGTTAACTGTATAGTTTCTTTTATTAGGGTTTAGCAATAAAATCTTGCATGATTGCAAGACTGTAGTTGACTCAAGGTGATTTTAGGGTTCCCTACACCTTTCGATGTCTATAAATAAGAGCTTTCAGCTCATTTGTAAATAACTTTTGCACGCAATAGTAATATATGCTGAGCCCACCTTGCCTGTAATATTGCTGTTCTGTATCTATTCACGAGCTTTTACTGTGATAATAAATAGCTGAGCCACCTTACCTTCATGTTATTATTATGGTATTTGTTCATCTTAGTTAAATATAGTGGCTAGTTTGATCGTTTATTGTATGCGTGTTTCGCCTATGCAATTTATTGTCCTAGTTGGCTATTTTGTGTTTTGTTCCTAATAAGCCTAATTAGATGAGCAAATTGCCGAGCCACCTTACCTTCACGTTGTGAATCTGTACCTAAAGCTTATTGTTTGATGTGTGTGTCAATAAACTTATTCAACCAAGCAAATTGTTGAGCCACCTTACCTTCATGTTGTGAAGCTATACTTATTTTATCGTATAAATTGTTTGTTTCCAATAAACTTCTTCCCAGCCAAGCAAATAGTTGAGCCACCTTACCTTCACGTTGTGAATCTGTACCTGAAGTTTATCGTATAGAACATTCCTGCTCCATTTCCTCATGCTCTATTTACTTGAGGAGACTGGATAGATTAAAGCTTTAGTTTAGTTGTAGTTAGTGATCTACGAAACCAGAAAATCCTTAGCTGCAACGTTCGTGGTTTTTTTTAACCTTGTGCCTCTTCCAGTTGAGAACAAAAAGAAGGATTTAGATTACTTTTCTTTTCAACGCATTTCAGCAATATGAGGGAGCTTCCCCTCCTAATTTGAAGAGCACTCATTACGCAGTGTGCATAGTTGTCCATACCATAGTTTGCAAACTCGGACTCGGCAGCCCAAAAATATGACTCGGACTCGGGACTCAACACGGACTCGGGAAAAGACTCGGCTAGGACTCGGCAAAAAAAAAAAATCGTAGTTTTACAAAAAACAAGAACAAATTAATGCATTTAGAGAACATAAGAGCCTAATTTGATTATCAAACACTCATAATTCAAAGATTACACATGTCATATGATCATCAAACACTCAATAATTGAAATTTCATCATTCATAGTCATCAAATACTCATAGTTTCAATGTATAACAGCATCATAAGTTTATAAATGTTTACATATAATCATGCCAAAAAGAGGAAAACATTAACAACCACATGTAATCTACATCTTCCTCTTTCCCCTCCCAATGGTACTCAATTTTGGAGGCCTAGAACTAGAAGGTGCCCATGCTATAGTATCCAAACGAGGACTAGGAGATCGAACAGGGGAAACATGATATTCAAATGTCTTTGTCGTCCTCCATGGCATCCAATCTTGCTGCTTCTTCTTCTTCTTCTGTTGCTCTCTCTAATTCAGCAAGATCCTCATCAGTAAGGAAGACATCAGCCTCATCATTTTGTTCATCAATAGTCCATTCACCATATGGATCAATGTCATCCAAGTCAATGGACTCGTGTGAAACACCCTCCACCTTTCTAGTTCGAAGGCAAAGGTTGTACCGAACAAAAACTCAATCATTTAGGCGTTGTTGAGTCAACCTGTTTCTCTTCTTTGTGTGAATGTTCTCAAATAAGCTCCAATTGCGTTCACACCCAAAAGCACTGCATGGCTGTGACAAGACACATATGGCTAGCTTTTGAAGATTTGGTGTGCTAGCACCATAGTTCTCCCACCATAGATCTACAAAAACATGTTTAAAAAATATAAGTATTAAGAAATAAGAATAAAGTAAACAATCTGTATGTAAGAATCAAGTTTCTAATTTCATTTTTTACTTGGTTGTTGTTTTCCTCTCCTTTCAATTGCTTGCTGGGAGGAAAAGAGTCTCCTCTCTGCACCCTTGTAGACCTTGAATAGATAAAAGAAAAAGTAAATCAAATATAGAAAATTCATAGATAGTCAAGGCTCAACATTGCAAATTCATAAATAAGATGTAACAAATCTCACCTCCAACTCATCAAGCACTTTATCTCTCAGCTCACGATCAGGCACCATCCTATCAATGCATATAACAAGACCTTCCATGACCTCCTCATCCGCCTTAAATGTGTCCGAGAAGTAGAACTTCGGATTCAAGAAGTAGGCAAAGGCATGAATCGGCTGGTGGAGTTGGTGTGTCCATCTCTGATCAATGATGCGCCATATGATTTCATATTTCCTTTTGTTGCCGCCATAGTAACGTGATATGGCCTCTTTGGCCCTATCCATGGCCTCATAGATGAAACCCATTGGCATGCCATCTCCATCCACCATACAAAGAACCCTCACCAAAGGTTCTGTCACCTAAAAAAATGAAAACAAATGTTAAATTATAACAAAATTAACCCCTCAAAAAATAAAAACAGCCAATAGATTATCATGTATAATTTTTTTTTTTGTGATTGCTACTTACCCCCATCAACTCCTCTCCATTTTTGATGAATGTCTCATCAAAAACTATGGCAACAATCCTCTCCCCTTCAGGTCTATTGGAAAATGAGGACTCCTTCCAAGCATCGGACACGAACATTTGCTTGAGATGACCAATGGCACCAAGAATGCTTTGCAATGTGAGGAAGTGGCTAGCAAATCGTGTCACTCTAGGTCGCACAAGGTCCTTGCCATTTGTAAATTTCCTCATCAAAGAAAGCACCCAAGTATGGTTGTAGATAAATTTTGTAACACTTTTTGCATCTTCAACCCCTCTTTTGACCCATGAAATCTTCCCAATGTCCTCTAGCAATAGGTCTAAGCAATGTGTAGCACACGAAGACCATGCAATTGTGGGATACCTCTCCATAAGTAGTCTACCTGCAACTACATATGCAGCTGCGTTGTCTGTGATGATTTGGACAACATTATCAACTCCAACCTCCTGGACCACCCCATCTAATAGATTGCATAAAGTCTTAGCATTTTTAACTTCATGGGAGACATCTATTGATTTTAGAAACACTAATCCACCATTAGAGGCCACTAAAAAGTTAAGGAGAGTTCTATTTCGTCCATCTGTCCACCCATCAGATAAAATGCTGCAACCTTTTCTTCGCCAAAATTTCTTTTGCTCATCAACCACAAGCCGTGTATTCTTTACGGCTTCCTCTAGCAATGGCCCACTCAAATCTCTAGATGATGGGGTCTTAAACCCCTTTCCTGCAACTGTAAGGGCGTTCACCAAACCTTCCCAATATGGGCTGTTTGCAACATTGAAAGGTAGATTATTGTAGTACCAAAGGTTTGCAGCAGCCATCCTAGCTTCTTGATGCTTTTCCTTATTCCAACCGGTACCTTCAAGTGAAATAGAAAAGCACTAGCAGTAGAAAAGGAACATTACGTGGAATAAAATAATTTGGTCCTGATGCAGGACCCTGACTAGCACTAGCAGTAGAAAAGGAACCATCAAGACTCTCACCAAAAGATGAATGTGGAGCACAAAAGCTTGGACTTGCAGCACAATGGGGCATAGATGGTGTAGAATGGGATTGGGATCCACTCATCGCTGCTGCTAGGGCATCCTTTGTTTTTTGTCTTTCATCTTTTTTAAGCTCATATTCAGCAAGAAGGGCCCTCATCTCTCTAATAATCTGAGTAGTATTCTTGGATCCCTCCACATTTTGCCCAGGTATTCTAGCAAGTTGGTATTTTAATC
This sequence comes from Sequoia sempervirens, assembly GCA_007258455.2. NCBI lineage: Eukaryota > Viridiplantae > Streptophyta > Pinopsida > Cupressales > Cupressaceae > Sequoia > Sequoia sempervirens. Next base: position 40,002 of record VDFB02382111.1, read on the forward strand.
TGTTTATTCCTCCTCTCATCCATTTTTGGCATTCATTACATGTCACTTCACCTTTTTTATTTCCTGGAATTTCATACTTCCATGCAGGGTCTTTTTTCATTCCCTTTGGATTTGAAGACGACATTGTTGTTTCAAGTTCAACATGGAAAAAAAAAATCAGCTAGGGTTTGCTAAAAAATCAGCAAATAAATGTGATTCAAAGTTTCAAATATTTACAAAAGAAAAAGAATGCAAAACCAAGCTAAAAACAGTAAGAATTAGGCTATTAAGGAAAATAGAAAAAAATTTGGCAGCATTTCCCCTTATTTTTCTTGATTTTTTTGATTTTGAATGCAAGAAAACAAAAAAAAAGAATTGTTAGATCACTTACCTGGCTCTATTTCGATCTTTTTAGTTCGTTCTCCTTGCTTCAATCAACCCCAAATCAATTTGCAGACCTGTTTTTCACAATTGAGAGTGTTAAAATGAAAGAAAAATTAAAAAGAAACATGGGGTTTTAACCCATTTTAAGACTCAGCCGCGTAGGAGAGTCCTGGGTCGGGACTCTCGAGTCTGACCTTAGGACTCGGCCGAGTCTTGAGCTCGGACTCGGGAGTCCCGACCCAGGACTCTCTTGGACTCAACTCCCGAGTCCATGGTGAGTCGACTCGGCTAGGCCACGGACTCCCGAGTCCGCGGCAAGTCCGCAGAGTTTGCAAACTATGGTCCATACCAACTTGCACTCCAGAGGTGTTAGTTGTTACGCCAACAATATGTTTGCATTGTTGATAATCTATGTATGTGATTTAATTGTCTAACTCTAACAAACATATATATATATATATATATATATATATTTGCATATATTGTTCATGTGGTGATTGCAGGTTTCAAATCTAGGATTGCATCATTAAAGAGATTTATTTAATAAGATGAAACCATAACCCTAATTTGTTTCAATTTGTAATCAGTAGGCAAATTCTAGGGCAAAACAAGATAGGGGACATAACAGTTTTTGTGAGTCCTCGAAATCGCGACACGTGTCCTGGAGTTATTCAAGTAAAAGGGCTTTCCTTTTTTCGGAAGGGATTTCAAATCCCCGTGATCATCGTTGATTCTTAGTGCATCAACAGTCCATATTCAAAATCAAAAACGGCTTCTATTGGTCGCGCATTTGAGCGTGCTTGAACATTGATGGAAGATTTGATCCACAACTACCTGATTTCTCATATGAATTGGTTTAATTGCACATTTCCTGTAATATACACTATTTTTTCCAATTTTTTACCAAAGGAACCTGTTGTGACCTTTTCACACACCGCCCCATTCAAAATGGGGACCCCCTAATTTTTGCTCCATTTTGGTCTTTTGGCTTTGGTTTTGTCTCTCTTTCTCTCTCTTTCTGTCTCTTTTCTGCTGTTTGCCTTTCCAGGGATGTGCCTGCCATTGAGCTTAAGCAGGAAATTTTGGCCAAGTCTAAGAATTAGGGTTTTGAGTCTTCCGGCCAGTCTGAGGTCAAATGAAGTGAATAAATTGAAAACTGAGACTAACGTTGTTGTCAGCATGCTTCCAACAGGTCCTCAACAAAGTTTTATCAGATTTTGGCAACTTACTATTTTTAGTAAGTGTTCAAATCAGGGCGTTTTCAAAGCACTATTGAAGTTCTCTCAGTCACACTGCACCCAAAACATGTCAAGCTGCTCGTCTGCAAGTTTTGAGCCAGAACGGACAATTGTCTATTTTTAGCAAGTTTAGCTTCCAGAGCAGATTTTAGGGTTTATATGCAAAGTTCTTCAATGCATGTCTGGAGATTTCTGGGTTTTCTGAAACCTACGCGAGGATATAACATGCAAAATGAGACGATGACTTTCAGAATTCAGCCTTCAGAGGCTATTTTTAAGGTTTGCATGTTGAGATTTTCTTTGCATTTCTCAACATTCCTTGTGGGTTTTCCAAGGGCTTTGCAACAGTGTAACATGCAAACCGGGATCTTGACTTTTTTCAGGAGCCGTCTTTAGAGGCTATTTTTAGGGTTTGCATGCAGGAGTTTTCAGTGCATGTCGAGTGATTCCTTATGGGTTTTTCAAAAGCTACGCAGTGATGTGACATGCAAAGCAAGATGATCAATTTTCAGGGACTTACTATTTTTAGTAGGTCCACCCTGACAGCTCCCTCCCAGCGCATCAGAATCACAAGTAGGGCGAAGTGCAACAGAAACGAAGTCAAATAGAGGTCGTTTGATATACATGCAAGTCAAATTAGGGTTTCCAGCTTCGGGACCCAAAATGAGGGGTAAAATGTCAGAATTTTCGAAAACCGGTGTATCCCACTATGATCAACATCTTTCAAGCTATCCACCGGTAAAATTTGAAGGAAAACGGAGCACTTACTGTTTATAGTAAGGCGTTCCAGAAACAGGCTAAAAATAGTAAATCAGCAGCAGGCGCCAGTGTGAACGGGCAAGTCATCCGATGAGGAGCACGTCATTCAAATTTCAAGTCAAACGAAGTTGGGGAAGTGTCAGAATCAGGTAGTTGCTATAAATAGTAAACCACCTTTAGAAACATACTATAAATAGCAAGTTAGCTCAGGATGGCAGTGTGAACAGGCTAACAAGGTCATGAGGATCCCGTGGTTAAAATTTCAAATCAATCTGAGCTTCAGAGATGTGAAAATCAAAGGATTCACTATATATAGTAAGGCGTGGAGAAGCTGGCAGAAGGAAGGAAAAATGGCAAAGTGATGAAGTTTATCCTTCTCCGCCCCCTAAATGCGCCTTCAAAGAGAAATGAAGTTTGATGGAGACAAAATTGTCTAAGTCTTGAGTTCATCCTGCAGGACCCCTCAATGCGCCCTCTTCAAGGATGAAAGTGTTAGAAAATTCTAAGGCAAGGCGTTTGTCCTTCACCACCCTCCAAATGCGCCCATGCTAAGTCAAGGTGATGAGTGCTAAAAGTTTCTAAGTGTTGAAGTAAATTCGCCTCACCCCTCTAAATGCGCCCATGCAAGGTGGAGAGGTTAAGTAAAAGATTCCAAGGCGTTGGAAGCTAAATCCTGCTCCACATATGGAATGCGCCCACTTCAAGGAGGTTGATAGAAAAATGGCTAAGTGTTGAAGTTCATCCTCCTCATACATCAAAATGCGCCCATGCTATGAAAGATGATGAAGTCTTAAGGCGTTAAAGTGAGAATGTCCTCTAGCACATGCCAAATGCGCCCATATGGGTTAGGAAAAGGACAAAAATAGTTGACTTCCACCTTACCCCTTTGAATGCGCCAAGTCCAAGATGAAGGTAAAGTGGAAGAAAAAGAGTTAAGGCATTGAAAGTGTAAAATCCTTCTACCTATGTGAAATGCGCCATGCAAGATGAGGACAAGTAAAAGATTCCAAGGTGTTGGAAGCTAAGTCCACCTCAACATATGAAATGCGCCCAAGGTGAGGTGAATGAAAGGTGACTGAGGAAGGCGTTGAAATAAAAATATCCTCCATGATGTGCTAAATGCGCCCCAAAGATATTGGAGAAGGTGACCTTCTAAAAGGAAAATTGTATGAGTAAGTTGATGAAATTTCCTCACCACAGGCAAAATGCGCCATGATTGAAGATGAATGGAAGGAAAATTTTCTAAGGAAAATTCCTCCTTGATGCCTAATACTGATGATGTTGATTGAATATTTTTCTAAGTGTTAATATTTAATTTCACCTCTAGAGGAAAATACGCCTAAGTTTGATGGAGGGTGATGAAATTTTCAGAAGCATGAATAAAATTGGCCATGGATGAGTCGGAGGATGCCAGCTTCGCGAGGACAATAAAAAATTTCAAGTCAGAGCAGGAAAATTCGCCCAGAGATGAAGAATTGGAATAAATTTGATGAAAACATAGTTTTCTAAGATTTAAAATTCAAAAATTAAATGTACCCCTTCGTCTGTAGACCCATGAATTCAACACGTTCTAAAGGGAATTTTCTTTTGGGTATTGAAGATCTTCGACAAGGAATGGATTTTAAAGTCTTCCACTGCTCGCCAAGGCTTTCAAGATGAAAATTTTGATCGGCACCTGAATTATGAATTTTTCCTAAGGAAAATTTAAAAAATTTCCAAGGCAAGGAATAAAATGTGTTTTTGAAGGTAAAATGCCTCAGACAATGAATTTGAAGTGGTTTGACTAGGTGAATTTGATCGAATTCTTCGCGAGACTAATTTTCCTCAAGCCAAAGATGAATAAAATCAAGTTGTCAGAGCTCCAGCTGGTAAAGTGAATTTCTTAGAAGATGCAATTGAAGTGAATATTTTCGAAAATGAATTAAAAATGCTAAGTACGCCTTGAAGTGAATCTTTTGAAATTCTAGAAGGTCATGATTCCAGACGCCAAGTGACAAGTGTTGCAATTGCCAGAGGAGGGAAATTCGAATTCCTGCTGTGAAGTGGTGGAGATTTAATAAGCTGGCTAAAGATAGCCTCTTCTAGAATTTGACTTGGCTATATGAGCTAAGAGTTTATTCATTTTTCTCCATCAAGTTGGCAAGTTCGATTCTAGCTTTGAAGTTGAGATTGCAGTACAAGCATTGAGCAATTCGATTTGAAGAAGAAGGATTGTTGAGGCTGATACTTTGAAGAAGTGCGAATTTGAAAAAGTCTAAGTGCTGAAGTAAAGTTGGACAATTTTGCTAAGTAGTGAAGTTGTTGAAGCTTGCTCAAAAACTTTCTAAGTGTTGAAAGTTCGAAGTTGCTAGAGGAGAAGTTGAGGTTTGCAGACGAAATATAATGTTGCAGCTTCTCAATTTTAAAAGTCGACTGGCAGCCCCAATGTTATTTCATGTTATTTTATTTTAAATTGCTGATGGCTGTTTGTTGTTTTGCAGAATGGCTGAAGTAAGAACAGCTGGTAGAGACAATAATGTTGCATCCAGGCAGGCTGTTATCAAGAAGTTGAGCAAGTCTTTCCTGCCGGAGTCGAAATTCACTTCGAAGTTGGGCAAGCTAGTTGACACAAATTTGGGTTCTTTCAACATGGAGGCCTTTAAAAGTCGAATGATGGGAGTTGGCAGTCATCGTCCTTCAGTCACTTCACACAATATTGTTCAAAGTGGGCTGTATGTAGCTGCTGGTTTTCCGCCAGCTATTCAGTGTCCAAAGCTAATGATGGAGTGTGCTAATTGCTATGATTCGGATCACAGGTCTATTGTTTCACCTGATGGTAGATTATTCGCCAATCTCACTCCTGCAGCTATCGGCGAAGCATTTGGAATCCCATCGCATGAGAAGATGATTTATAAGACAAGGGAGCGTGCTGAGCGAATGTATGCTTCAACATTCGAGAGATGTGCTGATATGATCAATGCTCGCTGGATGAACAAGCCCAAGCCCTCTCACACGAAGTTGCCGAAGCAAATAATTTCAGATGATTTGAAGCAGGAGTACTGTGACTTGATCATGATGCTCAGCAGAGTTAGAGGCTATCCTCAAGCATTTATTTTTGAGCCTTGGATGTTCTATTACATCAACCTCGTGTTAGAAGGGAAAGAGCACATCAACTGGGCGGTGATGATCAGTGACAATTTACATGAGCAACTCCTGAGTTTGAGGAGGACAAAAACATTGTACATGGGCTCCTACATTATTTACATGTTGGCTCGTATGACGAAGTATAGGGGAATTTCATACAAGGAACCAGTTGGTTGTGGCTCTCATTAGTTCAAAATTTATGAGGCTTGTCCATAGCTGCACCTGATGAGCACATCCCATTACAAGCGGGTCAATGATGCCTCTACCATGCATATAACGAGATCACTTTAGCAGCAGACTCATCATAGGATCTTGAGGGAAGCTCAGGAGTTGATAGAAAGGTATGGGTGTTGGTTTGTTTAGTTCCCAAAATTCTCTTATATCAGGCTGCAAGGATTTTTTTCCTATCCGTATAGATTGCCTAAGTACCCAACAAATAGAATTTTGATGTTAGAGATATCTAGGCAACTTGTTGCTTATGATAAGATTCAGAAGAGAAAGAAGGGAGGAATTGACTTCCCAATTATCATGGGGAATTCAGATGAAGTGTGTCCTTCACTTCAGGTAGCCAGAGAAGCTGAAAATGAGCTTCAGTTCTTTCATTTTTCTTATCACACCAGCAGACAGCATTATGATCCCCACAACAATATTAGATGGATACTATCAGAGGAGTTTATTCATAAGGCAAATATTGAGGATTACTCGGCTAATACATCAGATGAGGCTTAGGTCAAAAAGAGGATGTTCTCAAGGCTTCCGTTGAGTATGATTAGGGAGTGTGAAATTATTCCAGTACCAGACCGGGTGGACGAGGACATGAATGTTTTCATCCAGATTATGAGGCTGTGAGAGACACACCACTTCCACTCCCAGATTGGTCGGAGCCAGAGATAGCTGATTTGGACACGCTTTGTATCCCAGTCATGACTTTCCCCAGAGCTTGGGTCGAGAGGCATGTGAGCAGATTGAAGAGTAGGTCAATTCCTTTGACTTACAACTTGATGGGAGATCATAGGACACCCACTGCCAACAGGAAGAAATAGATTACCCGAGGTCCAGAATCTCGAAGGAAAGAGCCAGTTCAGTCGGAGCCTCCGAGAGTTGTGGTAGAGTCACCTACGCCATTGGAGACACGTTCTCCAAGTATACAGAAGGTTTCACTTTTCGCTGATCAGAGAAATGCATTGAATCAGGAGCAGGAATTACATGAGGAAAATCAGCCACCACGGAGAGAGTCAGTTGGCCAGAGTGTTGATGCACCCACTAGAGATGATCAGCAGGAGGAAGATGAGGAGACTGCTACTGACACACACTTCCAACATGAGCTAGAGACGGCTCTAGAGGATGATGCAGTCTCAGGGGATACTCAACCATTAGAGGCCAATGAGCCTCGCCAAAATGAAATTGAAGTAGAACAAGTCTGTGAGGAAGAAGCAAGAGATGAGTAGCCGTTTGTTATACAGCAGATAGTACCTAATTGGCTCAAAGATAGAATGAGAAGGAGCCCCAGTGAAGAGGCTGATCCAGCAGTAGAGATGGAGGAATTTTTGAGTAGGATTAGCGCACCTCCAACTAAGAAGAGAGCTAGAAAATTTTCGAAGATCTCAACAGATGAGGATGGCTCTCGCACCCTTCATGTGGCTGTGCCAAGGGTTGATTGTGATCGAGATGAAGCAGTGCTAGAAAATTATGTGATCACAACCATGGATTTAGGTCGCCCCACAGGAGCACAGATCATTGAGGAGTGTGATAACTCCTATCAGGCACTTAAGGACAGATTGCTCAGGACTGAAGGAAAGTACAAGAAATTGAAGAAGGAGCATAAGACTTTGATTGGCTACGTACAACATTTGTTTCGTCCTTGTGGGCAAGTGAATCCAACAATAGAGCTTCCAGCCGAGTTGTCCAAAGAATCAGTTAGTGGCTTGGAGGATTTGAAAAAGATGGCACAGGAGGCAGATAAATGGGTTGCAGGTGTTCGTGCCGAGACAAAAAAGTTCATGGAAGATCTTGCTCATGCTTACCAGCAAGCTTCCGGCATTGTGACATGGATGGAGGCAGTTGATCAGGCCTGGGGTGATGCTCATGTTTACCAGAGCAAAGTTATTCAGCGTCTGGAGGCCTTGATGCATACTCCTTTGCATATGTTGATTGCTAGAGGAGTTATTCAGGAGGGTGATAGGTACGATTTTACCAGCTGGTACTCTTCAATAGTCACAGGATGTGGTTTCTTGATGCAGCACAGGCAGATTCAGCTAGAGTCAGGAAGGCTATGATGAACATCATTGATGGAGTCCTGGGCACCTTGGAGGCAATCTTTGCTAGATGGCTGAATTCTGATGAGGTGACTACTGAAGGATTGAGGAGTAGGCTGCCACCTTTCTTTTCGGAGGTGAAGACTTTTGTGCAGGATGACTTTGAAAATATCTCGACTTTCTCCAACTTGATTCAGAATACACAGGATGCTTTGGTTGCCTGGAGAAAATCTTGCACATGTCATGGGCAGTCAGTCACGGTGTTGGAATTTCAGCTTGATCATATTCTGCCCATCTTAGTTCAGGAGGTTGAGGTTGTGCTTGCCAGGTTCATTGATTTTGCAGCCAAGGAGAAGGAGAATGGAAACGCACTTCTGGACGATGACCTTCTGGAAGATTGATTGTGGGCATTAATTGCCTCTACTATTTTGGGAGTGAGTGGGAATCTTTGATTCATTTATTGTACCACTCCCCATTCTGGCAGTTTTTAGGGTTAGGGTTGAGGTGGCTTAATCTAACCCATTCATTTGATTGTAATCTGAGCCGTCCATTGGATTGGGCCATCTATAAAAGGGGCATCCCCCCTCATTTGTATCTCATTAGAAATTTAGAAATTAGATTAGACATCAGATGAAATATTCCCCTTAATTTTTTCTTGAATTATCATAACACAAGCCAACATTACGCCAATGGATTAGCGTTAGCATCAAAACTGAAATCCAAGCTTGAAAGAACTCAACGCCAAGAATGCACACTCAATCCTAAGGAAGGATAGGTGTTGTCATATGGCGGAGAAATTAAAGAACAGTACTTGAAATGAAACAAACTCAACGTCAAGAATGTGCACTCAAGATCCCACTGAGGGCGAGGTGCTAACATATGACAGAGTTATTAATTGAAAACTGAAACAAATAGGCGGATAACCAGCCATGAAGAAATCCGCTCAACCACTTAAACAGTGGGGGGAAGAAAACAACATAATCCAGACTAATTCCTCCGCTGCGGCGGGCATCCACTAAACAGTGGGAATTCTCCACTTAATAGTGGGTGATAGAAAGTAAATACAAATCAGATTCCTCCACACTGGCGGTAAACCATCCAGGGGTTATGATATTTGCATTAAAGATCACACAAGTAAATGCAGTAAATAAATGGTTGGATTAGTACTACTAATTCTCAACTTTACAATTAAGAAAAACTGCAAATTACAAGTGTTACAATAGAAGAATGAATGCAAATATGTGAAGGATGAATTTAGCTAGTTTATATAACTCTCAAAGGCTGAAATTGAAGCCAAATTCTGAACTTGTTGAAGTCTGATAATAAAAACCAGCAAACTGAAACTTTAAACCAGCAACCTGTAAAACAATGAAATGCTCATAACTCTTTCAATATACCTCTGAATTGAATGAAACGAAATGCAAAGTCTCTTTGGAGGATAGGCACCCAAACTCAAACCACAAAACTGCATCAAAACTCAAGATATTATTTTGCACGAATCCCAAAGTACTCTCAAGATGGTACGACCCTCAAGAGGGGCGATTTCTCTTGCTAAAAATCAAATACTTGGAATTAAATTCTAAAATTCTCCAAATATGGTCGCCATTAGCATAGAATTGCAAGGATCAAATACCCATAACCAAAATAAATTCACATCAAAAGCTGTAAATGAAAAACACCTTCAGCTGTGTATACACCAGCAACATTAAAACTGAAATTCTCACCAAAATTCACCAACTTTGAAGCACAATCTGCTAGTTTGATTGAGAAGCAGCAATAAGACCAACTAGGTGTTGTCTTTCAAACACGAAATTGGATTGGAACTAGGAGGTAAGCATCCCTCGAAGTATTAAACAAGTTGTCATTTTGACAGCATAACATTAGCATAAACATTGGATCATCAACTCTTCAAACAGCAGCAATATATAAGCTTCAGTTGGCAAATGAAGCAACAAGAACTCTTCAAATTCCAAGAAGTTGAATCACTTCAACTTCCAAAAGGGACGCCACCTTTTTGCATTTTACTTTTTGAAATAATAAAATATTACTCAACCTCCTTTAGGCGTCCAACTTCACTTTGCAACAATAAAACATTTAATAAATCATTAAATGCACAATTGACCCCCTTAATGGCCCCTCTTTTAAAACAACTTGAAGTTATTACTCCTAGGCATGGGGTACAACTGAGAAACATGAAATTTGACTAAGTATAAACTCAACTCATGAAGAAAACCAAACCCAAAGCCAAACTGAAACTGATGGATAACAAGATGATTTGAGTTGAACTGCTGATGATGCCACTGCCAAAATTAGACTTACTAAAAATAGCCATTGCCAAAAATAGTAAGTTTACATCAAAACCAACAGAAAGCAGAATTGAGCTGGAAGCAAGACTTAATGAAAGTGGAAACCCTAAATTTGCACATCTGAGTAGCCTATGGATTTCCGGAAATAGGCTAAAACCAAACGAAGAGCGTATGGCCAAAATGGGGATATTACATCAGACTAGAGACTAGAGCAGAGAGAGTTTGATAGCTTAGCATAGTTTGGAGGAGAAGGAAAATTTTCCTTTGAAAACTTTGTAAGAGATTGTTGTGAAAACTTTCATAATAAAAGATCTTTCATTGATGGTGAAATTCGTCTTTGTTATGAATAGCTAGCGAGATTTCTTCACCCCTTCTACTTCAAATAGCATAAAGTAGCTTAAAGTAGTGTAATTTTCATTTCATGCAAGTAGATGTTAGCTGTGGATTTGTGGTGTTAATCAAGGCAACTTCATTTTAGTCCATACCACTAGCAGCTTGCTGACGGCAAGTTTGCTTTGTGTGGTCAACTAGAGCATTTTATAAGCCTAACTTAAGTTATAATTCACTTCTTGGTATGCGTCGTCTTGACGGTATCTTGATGCCGGATTGTAACTTGAAAATTTCTTGCCATCCCCTTGAAGATTGCACCAACTTTGCGTAAGTTGTCCAATGTGAGGCGGAGCAGAGTTTGGTTGAAGTTTGCCGAAATTGATACTGCATCCTGCCCTTTAGATAGACCATAAATTTTCTAATCTTTGCAGCCATTCAATTCAGTTTATTTCTGGTTAGTTTTAGGAAAACGTACCTCATCACTAAATCATCCGCAACATACGAAAATTCCCTTCCAATCATTAACCTGCTGTTAACTGCAAACATCCTGAAAAATTGTGTAAGTCCCCTCGTGTAAACAGCATATCACAACGAACCTACTGAGGGTATTCCAAAGCATTTCAGAACCTTGGAGTTGAACGTGCGATCTTTCTTGCAATCTTAGTGCACAAAATTCTTTGTTCAAGAGAGAATGGAGTAGCCTTCGGATTACTTTGTTCTGCTGATTGGTGCGGTCACAAAAATCACATCAACAGGAACTAGCGCTAAAAGGAGGGCCTTCCAAGGATTCCTTGCAGTTAACAACCACATTCAAGTAAAGAAGGGATTTTCATCAAAAAGAAAATTTGTTGGAGAAGAAATATCATGAATCAAGATGGTGCTACTGCATAAAGAGATATTTCCAGTGTTGCAGCCGAATTTGGGTTTCAACGAATTTGGGATTCAACGACGATCAAGAAGACATCCTCTCAGGTTTGAACAATCTCGCGTGGAGGACAAAGAGGAGCTACGCTGAGTATATGCGAACTTGCTTCGTGTTGGAAGAAGAGGAAAAGGCTATTAAGATTCAAATTGCAATTGAAAGAAATTTGTTGAATCAAAGACAACCACCCGCTCTTGCTCCCGCACCTCGCCAGTAATCAACTACATCCTGGATCACATCAGTTCGTTCTCGCCAGACAAGTTGAAAAGAATTTTAAGGTCCACGCCAAGTTCATCCAAGGAGTTTGTGGAGTTAGAGCTACCTACTTGAGCGAGGAAAAAGAAAGAAAGTCATTCAAGTAAAGAGACTAAGTCAAGTGAGGAAGTGTTGTCAAACGAAGAGGTTTAGTCGAGTGAAGAAAGCGGAGAAGAAATTTCTAGTTTATTCCGAACTCCACCAAGTACTTCAAGGTTTGCTTAGCCAAGATCAGCCCAAGTTACTACACCAGTGTTTATTCAGCAGCAACAACCAGTTTAGGCTACTATACCTCAACAACAGCCAGTCCAAGTTATTGTTTATCAAAGGCGACAGCCAGTCCAAGCAATGGCTCAACCAGGAGGTCAACCAGCTCCAAATGGTGCTACATGGTTGGTTACTAATCTGTCTCCACTTGAGTTTGCTGATTACCATGACATGCCAAAGAATCCAGAGCATTTCTGCACGAAGTTCCAAGTCAATGATGTTAACCATACTGTCGAGGACCATGTCAAGATGTTCGAAGATCACCTACGCAATAGGCAAATTGCATATGTAGACGTGGCTTGCAGACTCTTTCCATATTCTTTGGGAGAGGAAGCTCACCACTGGTTCATTCACTTGCCAATTGGATCAATAAGGACATGGGAACAGATGAAGGATGCCTTCGTCAGAAAGTTTGGTATTCCCATTACTCCTGTAGAACTTTTTTACCAATTTACAAAAGTGAGAAGACAGGACAAAGAGCCCATCCATGCGTTCAACAATAGATTTCAGAAAGCTCTCACAAGGTTACATACTCCCTACGTTGTTGCTGATGCCAGGGAAAACTACTACTTAGCCTTGGATCCCTTGACTGCAATGTTTGTGAAATCTCACCCCACTCCGGCTAATATGAATCAAGCTTATGCTAAGGCTGTCGAAGTGAGTCAAGGTTTAGGGAAGAACATAATTGGGCCCGCACTATACACTGGCCTGACTACAACAAACAATCAGATGCAGACACTCGGCTCAACATGGAACCAGCAGATTCCACCATTGAATCCAATTCCTCAACCGGCTAGCCAGATACAAACACCATCCAATCAATTAGTTCTCCATCTTGGGATACCTTTGTCCCAGACTCAAGCAACACAGCCTGTCTATCTCCAGAACACAGTGCCACCAACGAGGACTCAAGATGAGAAAGAAGAAATGAAAGAGTTAGTAGAACAAATGAAGAGGCTGTCAACTAAGGTGACCTACCTCAAAAATCAAAATAATCAGATGCAGTCCATGTTAAAGAATTATCAATCGCATCAAGGTGCCAATCGAGGATACCGGAGTAATCCTCCACATCATCAGGATGCCCACCAAGGACACCGTCAAGAGAATAGTCATGGGTATCGAAGTAATAACCAAGGATTTCAGAAAAGGTCCTAGAATACAGGGCCCAACAATGGAGGCGTTTCGTCACCGCTAGATAACCTGCCACCTCCAGAGAACCGTCTTGCCGACAGAGTTTATTTGGCAGAAGCTACCATGTCAGGATGGTGTAGATTGCATAATACGAATCAACACTCAAAACTCCAATGTCATGAATTTCAAGTAGCTGCTAATATTTTCAAAAGAGAAGTAAAGAGCACGGAGGGTACTGAGAATCCTCCGACTACTGGATACGAGATAGTCCCAGTACAACGATATGACCGGGCGTTAATCCTAGAAGAAGTTAATGTCCCGCCTGAGTACCAGAGTTACACGCCGCCATCGATTAATCATAGATTTCCGCCCTTAGTGAGGTTTTTTTCGCCCTTCAACTTCAAGTAGTTTAAAGTAGCGTAATTTTCATTTCATGCAAGTAGATGTTAGCTGTGGACTTGTGGTGTTAATCAAGGCAACTTCGTTTTAATCCATACCACTAGCAGCTTGCTGACGGCAAGTTTGCCTTGTGTGGTCAACTAGAGCATTTTATAAGCCTAACTTCAGTTATAATTCACGTCTTGGTATGCGTCGTCTTGACGGTATCTTGATGCTGGATTGTAACTTGAAAATTTCTTGCCATCCCCTTGAAGATTGCACCAACTTTGCGTAAGTTGTCCAACGTGAGGCGGAGCAGAGTTTGGTTGAAGTTTGCCGAAATTGATCCCGCGTCTTGCCCTTTAGATAGACCATAAATTTTCTAATCTCTGCAGCCATTCAATTCAGTTTATTTCTGGTTAGTTTTAGGAAAACGTACCTCATCGCTAAATCATCCGCAACATACGAAAATTCCCTTCCAATCATTAACTTGCTGTTAACTGCAAACATTCTGAACAATTGTGTAAGTCCCCTCGTGTAAACAGCATATCACAACGAACCTACTGAGGGTATTCCAAAGCATTTCAGAACCTTGGAGTTGAATATGCGATCTTTCTTGCAATCTTAGCGCACAAAATTCTTTGATCAAGAGAGAATGGAGTAGCCTTCGGATTACTTTGTTCTGCTGATTGGTGTGGTCACAAAAATCGCATCAACAGAACCATACAAGAAACATGTGATATAAATGCAAACAAGATACTTTGCTGCCAAATAATTTTGATATCATTTTCAATGTTTGTACATTTGTTGTTACATGCTTCTTGTAAGATGAACATTCAAACTGGCATTCCAATTCAAGAAATGAATAGGCAAATGATGATCAACATAAAGCACCTTGAAATAGGTGAAAAGTCAGTAAACTAGAGGTTTGATACAGAGTGGGAATACTGTGCAAGACTGCTGATCACCCTTTGCACTCCAAGGTAGCTATGGAAACAATAACTTTCACTATTTCACCAAGTCATAAACCACCTCCCAACTGTAGCGTTAGGATACGAATGCACCCAGCTTAATCGAAACACCAACAATGGTTTGGATCAGGCAGATACAAGTCTGATTTGTCCAATTTTACTATTACAGGTCATCTGTAGTAGGTCTGCAGATCATAACAGGAAGGTAAACTCATGTAGTAACACTTTCTTTCATGCCCAGTGCCCCTCAAACACCCAACTATTAAGAAAGTTTGCACGGAGAGGACTGATTTCCTGTTTCAGACCTGCACAGTCAAAATGACAAAGAAGCAACAGCTACAGGTTTGGTATAATTTTCAATCACTTCCAGGTCGGGAAACTCATAAACAGCAGGTGTATTTCTCAGAAATCAAACCCAATATCATACCCAACTTGCCAACAATGAACCAAAGCTAGAGAAACATCATTTCCAACACGCACATCTTCATTCAAACACACCGAGGGAAGATATAACAGTCTAGAAAATTGTATTCAATAATTGGCACATCTGATTTAACTGTGAACAGCAAGAACAACAGGTAATACAGGCTGTACGACCCTTCTTAGAATCATGCCCATGTCAAAATCTAACTCCAAACTCAAGTATTTTTCCTTCAAACAGCAAAGCAACACCTCACAGCCCAGTAAGAGCACCCTAATAACCTCCAAAAACTTCCCAAAATCCCTGTAATAACATCAACAAACAAACCCACAAATTTGCAACCAAAAACCCTTGAATATTTTATTTTTTTGAAACCCTAGAAACCAAAAACTCCATGAAATACCAAGGTGATTCCTGCGTGAAATCACTCTACCAGCTAGGGAGATCTTTCACCATGGAAACTAGTGATTTGATGAAGGTTTTCGTCCTCAATCAATCCTTGGAAGAACTTCTCCGTTCACTCTAGCAACATCCTATTATGTGTGCAAACTTGAATAATCCAAATGAGAGCCCCACACCTCCTTTTATAGTTATTTTGCTGCTTCTTCGAAAAAGCGTCTTTTGCTTTTTCATTGCTTTTTTGAAAAAGCGTTTTTTTGTTTTTTCGTTGCTTTTTTGAAAAAAACACTTTTTACTTTTTTTCGAAAAAGCGTTTTTTATTTAAATAACTTTAAATCCCCTTTCCCCCTAGGTATCCAACGTGGGGAAATAACCTTTTCACTTTATAATATTTAACACTAAAGTAATATTAAAACATTACTTTATAACTTTAGTGTAAATATTAAGATAATTCCAACCATCTTACAGAAAGCACTGACGAGACATCTGAAACGGAAACTGGTCGCACTAGGTAGCTACTGATGATGAGGGAAGATGCCAGATGCCAAAGTGGGCATTTACTAAAAATAGCCGTGCTCTTCAAGAAATGTGGAGAACAACCCAGATGGCCAAAAATGCATCAAAGAACACCACCACCATCTTGAGGGCCAATAGAACACCAACACACCATTTGACGTTGAGAAAAGGCACCACTTAGCTTTCCAAGAACCTTGGAGCCCAAACTGGTACCCAAAAATAACATTTGAAAGCATCATATGACTCCTCTAATCCTCCAGAGCTCACCGGTAACATCAGTTTACCCCTCTAAACATGCTGACACAAACCCAAAAAGTCAATGCCAACTACAAAGCAAGAGAACCTAAAAAAGGAGACATTACATTTCCATTTCATTCAAAGCAAAAAGCAAAGGTTGCAAAGTGATTCCGCTGTGAATTTTTGAACAAGCTATGGTTTTTAGCACCATTTCTAGGGTTCGCAACAATCTTCAAAGCAGTAAGTAATTTCAAGCTCTCTCTGTAAATTGATTTCATAAAAACTTATTTTCATGTCCAAGGAAGTAATTAGGGTTTGGAAAGTTGTGAATTGTTGTGTTCCAAGCGATTTTTCGTAAAATCTTAAAAACCCCTAAAACCCTACTTTAAAAACCCTAGTACCCAATTGTGTTAAGTCATGGTTGGAACTTTAAGAGGTGTTAAAAGGGGATTAGATGATGAAATCATCTCAAATACCAAGGGTTAGTCAAGGTTTCGAGATTTTGTTGGACAAAATTACAAATAAGAATGATTGTTGCAGAGACGCCATAATTCCAATCTGTGGCTATACCTTATTCAAGTATTGTTTCAAGAAATTCTTTGTAGATAGACCCACTTTAAACATCTGGAGGATGGGGTTGGGAAAATTGGTATGCACTAATGTTTTTATCAACGTTGATCTAATCAGAGATGTGGCTAGGGCATACAATCCCAGTACCAGGGGCATTGTTAACAAGGGTGTTATGCTAGTGACTTTGGACAAGGAATTTATATGTGAGGTTTTCGGTTTGGACATGAATGCTCAACTGCCCATTAATTTAGGGGCATTGACAAGAGAATATCAAAGGTTGCAAGATAGTTACAGAGTAAAATGGTTACACAATTTCAGGCCCAGAGGGCCAAGCAGAGAAATTCAAAGGTTTACTGGTGGAGACTTGGAACCTTTTAATTATGATATTTTTGAGGATTACTTTTAGAAAACATAATTTACTTTGTGTTAGGTATCGGGGATTGATTGCAAAACTCAAATGTCGGTGAATCTGATGGTTTTGGCTGTTGACATCCAGAGTAGGGATGTAAATAGGCCATATGATTGCACAAGATATGTTGCTGGGGAACTCCACAAGGCTTTAAGTTCACTTAGCAAGGATTCTAGCATTTTCCATTTAAAGTGATATTCCCTATTGTGTCACAAACAAGATTGCATATTCTGCAAATAATTTGGCAACTGAATGAGGCTGACAAGACTCATTGCAAAATTACAAAAAACATGCAATTCTTCCCTCCACCCTCATTTTTTCAAATTTCATGGTGACACCTGAGAAAGGTAGGGAACTGGTCAAAAAGGGTGATTGTCTACTATTGCCGAGCTGGGATATATCATCTGCAATTGCATTTGATACAATTAGAAGGCAAGAAGGAATCTATCCAGTGCTTGCATCAAAAGAACAAGTGGATGCCCTAGACATTGGCTTGGGTTTCATACCTTGCTCAAGTTTCAACCCAAGGTATGAAACCCTAGCCATTTGGTCAATCTTTCCAGAGACAAACAAGCCAAAGGTTATTGAGGATACTAATGAATTGACTGGCAATTTAATTGTCAGGAGAATGACTGCTAAGAGTGCCTTGCAAGTTGCCACATTGACTGCGAATACATCTCTATTCACAAAGGCTAGAGTAAGAAAGCTAGAGGCAGATCTAGATAAAGTCAATGACCAAAATCTAAAGCTATAGGAGCAATTAAATGTTATTTCCAGATTGTTTCCTCCTCCTCAATCAGGAGTAGGTGAAAAGGAAGATCAAGAAAAGATAGCTTTAGGTGTTGGGATTAAGCAACTAAAAAGAGAGCTAAATGATAGGAAAGAAGCAAAAGAGAAGATAAAGAATGATCAGAAGGAAAAGCTCTCCGAAATGGTTGACAACATTTTTGGGCATAGGTTGTCATGTATCTTGAGCCTTCTGGAAGAGACTATGGCTATGTTAAAGTCTAAACGGCCCATATTACTCATATTATATTGAAAAATAGGCTACAAGGTGTTATCGATATTTGGAGTCCTAAGAAGCATATAATTAAAAGGATGGTATTAATGGCCAATTTTGTCATATATGCGCCAAAGGAATTTGAAATCATATTTGATGCCTTAGAAGATATTAATGACAATATGGTTATACATCAGAGTTTCCAGCTAGCTATGGAAAATTTCTACAAGATTTTGATGACCTCAATATAACCACATGCCTAATATTATGAATGCGGAGAGTGAGGTAAAGAAATATAGAGTGTGGAGAGCTGAATTTAGCAACATTTAACCTCCCATTTTTGTGGATGGTATTTTGGATACTGATAAAATGAATGCTGCTCTGGATAAGTTGTTAAAGTTGGAAATGGGCTTAGGAAAGATTGTTAAAGAAACAAAGAAGTGAGCTGAAGGGGGGTATTCAAATGATCTACTTCACATCAGAGCAATTTTGGCGCATCCTTGGCTGTCAGAGGAGCTTTTTGCTGCATGGATGGAGAAGTACAACTGATCAAGTGCACAAGTCTTATTAAAATAAGTCTTTATTTATTTATTAATGCTCAACTATGTAAAATATTGTAAAATGTCTAGATAAGATCGTCTCTGTTGTCTGAGATCTTATCTGAAGTTTCTTTTAGAAACTTCTTGCTGCTTCTTGAGATAAGATCGTGTTTGCACATTTTGTAAATTATTTATTGAGCACATTGCTCGTTGTTAATACATCGAATATTTTACCAATTACCTGTGTAATATGGTATCAGAGCCAGATTGCTCAAAAGTGAAATTTTAATTCATAAAAAAAATATCGTTTAAAATTTTTCTTGAATTTTTTGAATTAAAAATTCTCAAAAATCTTTGAATATCGAAGATTTTTCTGTGAGTAAAAATTTTGAAATTTTTTTTCGGAATTTTTGTGGCTATTCAGAAAAAAACAAAAAATTCGAAAGGGTTTTCTGTTTGTGAATTTCGTGGGTCATTCAGAACCATAATCCGAAATTCTTAAGGGCACGTTTTTAGTTCTCTGGCTGTGTTTCTTCCTGGGCGTCTGCAAATCCCGAGCTCTCAAGAGAAGTCCTTCGGAGTTCGCGCCTCTCTGTTGCCCACGCGATCTCTTCCTCCACGTTTTGCTTCTATCTGTCTGAAGATTTCGGTGGATTTTTTAGGTGCATTCGGGATCTGAAGGACGCGTTTTGCAACCCGCAGTTTGCTTGCGTTTTTTCTTCTCTATTGGGCGCGGATTGAAGGTATCTGTGCGCATTTTTTGCAGACATCTTTGGGCCCCTTTTCTGAGCTAAAAGTGGTCGTTTTTGTCTTCACTCCTAGTCGCCTAGGGTTTGGCATTTTTTTGTCAAATTATTGTGCAGATTTGAGCTCATTTCTACAATTTTTATGAGCTTTCATGGCCGCCTAGGGCATTCTGCAACTTCGGCTAGGGTTTTAACCCTTTTTTGAAGGCGGATAATTTTTTCGATTCCAGATTCTTGGTGGGTTTTTCGAGAGCTCAATTGGGTTGGTCTCTGAATTTTCTGGGTGCATCGTTTTCTGTGCCTCGAATTTTGTGCCATTCGTACATTGTACTTTTTGCAGTTTGTACTTGAATCTGCCTCTGTTTTTTGCATTGGAATTTGTGACTCGAGTTTCGTGCATCAGCCTCTTCTCAGTACCTCGTTTTTTGTGCCTCAAAAAGCGTGAAGATGGCCAATTTAAATAATCTGATGCTGGAGCATTCTCAGCAGAAGGAATCTTCCTTTTATGCACTCATGGCAAAAAGGCCAGCAGACCATATCAAATCCTCTGCTTGGTACATAGATTTTGGTGCCTCGCGTCATTTCTCACATAAGCGTGACTGGTTCACAAACTTTTCCCCTTGCACTGACTCAGTGATTTTTGGAGGAGGCGAGGAATACACAGTTGTTGGCACAGGCACTGTTCAGGTTCAGTCTGGCGGGAGGGATCTCATATTCCTCAACATGTATTATGTACCTGATATAGAGCTCAACCTTCTCTCAGTCAGTCAGATAATGCGGCATTCTCCCCAGATGGATGTGGTGTTCAGCTCGCACAGATGTTCAATTGTAGATCGCGAGACTCGCACAACGGTGGCCGTTGGGATAGAGGATCATGGCCTTTACAGGCTTGTGGACACAGGTGATTCTCCAGAGTTAGCCTTGGCAGCCAGAAATTCAGCTATCACCAGTCTTTGGCACCAGTGGTACGGGCACTTGAATGTGCACTATCTCTCTCAGCTTGCTCAGGAGGCACTTGTAGATGGCTTACCTGACATTCAGACTCAACAGCAGGGCGTTTGTGGTGCTTGTCAGGCCGGGAAGCAGCATCGCACACCGTTCAAGGATGGCGACTCTTGGCGAGCTTCTAAGGTACTTCAATTAGTTCATGCTGATATTTGTGGGCCTATGTCTACTTCTTCTGTAACTGGTTGCAAGTACTTTCTACTTTTTGTTGATGATTATAGTAGGAAAATGTGGGTGTACTTTCTTAAGCAGAAATCAGAAGTTTTTATTGTATTTCAGAAGTTTAAGGCCTTGGTAGAAAAAGAGTCCAGTTCTTGTATCATAACTCTTAGGTCAGATAATGGGGGGGAATTTTGTTCTAATGCATTCTCCAACTTTTGTGATACTCATGGGATAAAACGTCAGTTGACCACACCCTACACTCCTTAGCAAAACGGTGTTGTAGAGCGGCGCAATCGTACGATTGTTGAGATGGCTTGCTCCATGTTGCAGCACAGGAGTGTTCCTACCAAGTTTTGGGCATAAGCAATCAATACTTTAGTCTATCTTCTTAATAGGTCACCCACTCATGTTGTTAAGGGGAAGACTCCTGAGGAAGTTTGGACTGGTCGCAAACCTAGGATCAGTCATTTGAAGGTTTTTGGCTCTCTTGCATATGTTTGGATTCCAGAGGCCAAGCGCTCTAAGTTGGACTCCAAGAGCCAGAAACTCATGTTCACAGGGTACAGTGACAACCACAAGGCATACAGGTTCATTGATATAGACACTGATCGTCTTATCTTCAGTCGAGATGTTGTCTTTGATGAGGAACGAGGTCCATTTCACTCTTCTTCACCTGTTTAGCATTCAGAGGATCAGCCTCTACAGGCTCCTGATGTGGGCGTCCGACTTCCGTTCGGTTCACCTGATGGGAGGGATGACGAAGACCTAGTCTTTGATGATGCTCAACCTGAGTTTCTTCTAGATGATAATGACAATCCCCCTTCTGAACCTATTCCAGATCCACAACCAGCTCCAACTCCTCCTATTCCATTTGATGTTGGCACTTCTACTCTCCGGCCGAAATGGTGGGCTAAGACTATCAGTGATCTTCGTGCTGATGAGCTCATTGAGGGTAGATCATCCAGAAACAAGAGCAAACAACAGTCTACAGTGAATTTTGCTCTCATGGCCAACATCCATAGTGTTTATGAGCCTCAGACATATACAGAGGCAAAAGGGATACCTGTGTAATGTCCCCATTTTGGCCATACGCTCTTCTTTGACTGATAGCCTATTTCCGGAAATCCGTAGGTTGATCAAAAGTGAAATTAGGGTTTCCTTGCTTGGAGGTTTGTGGCATTTCTAGGTATTTACCATTTTTAGTAAATACTAATTTTGGCAGTGGTTCAGTTGTCAGCTTTCATTAAGTCTTGCTTCCAGCTCAGTTCTGCTTTCTGTTGGTTTTGAGGTAAACTTACTATTTTTGGCAGTGGCTATTTTTAGTAAGTCTAATTTTGGCAATGGCATCATCAGCAGTTCAACTCAAGTCATCTTGTTATCCATCAATCTCAGTTTGGCTTTGGGTTTGGTTTTCTCCTTGGACTGAGTTTCAGACTTAGTCAATTTTCATGTCTTGAAGTTGTACCCCATGCCTAGGCTTGATGACTTCAAGTTGTTTTAAAGAAGGGGACATAAAGGGGTCAAGTGAGCATTTAATTATTTAATAAATGCTTTATTGTTGCAATATGAAATGGATGCCTAAAGGGGAAGTTGAATGATATTTTATTATTTCAAAAAAGTAAGAGGCAAAAAGGTGGCGTCCCTTTTGGAAGTTGAAGTGATTCAACTTCTTGGAATTTGAAGAGTTCTTGTTGCTTCATTTGCCAACAAAAGCTTATATATTGCTGCTGTTTGAAGAGCTGATTATCTATGAATTTATGCTAATGTTATGCTGTCGAAATGACAACTTGGTTTTTACTTCGAGGGATGCTTACCTCCTAGTTTCAATCCAATTTCGTGTTTGAAATACAACACCTAGTTGGTTTTCATTGCTGCTTCTCATCCAGACTAGCAGATTGAGCTCAACAGTTGAAGTTTTTAATGATATTTCCAGTTTTGAAGTTGCTGATGCAGTCACAGCTGAAAGTGGTTTTTGCATACAGCTTTTTGTGTGAATTTAATTTGCTTGTGGGTACTTTTCCAATCCATTCCTACACCCAAGGCGACCATCTTTGGAGAGTTTCAGATTTTAATTTTGAGTTGTTGATTTTTACTTGTCAAAATCGCCCCTCATGAAGGCCGTACCATTCTTGCTGCATTGGGATTCGTGTAAGAATTAAATTACGAGTTTTTGTTGCTGTTTCTTCATCTAATGTTGGGCGCCTATCTTCCAGCAGCTCATTGGTTTTCGTTTCACACAAAACGGAGGTATTTTGAGTGAGTTGTGAATATTTCTTTGAATTTCACAGTTGCTGATCAGAATTTCCAGAATTGTTATTTTACATCAGACTTGTTTAAGTTTGAATCTTCGGTCCTTTTTTCATCATTTATTGTTGATGTCTAACATGGAATCATCCAGTATCATGGTACGTTGATTCTATTGTAATTTTCATGTAATTTGCAGCTCTTTTTCCATATTGTAAGACTGTAAACAGTAGTACTGTTCCAGTCCTTTATTGCTGCAATTCTTTCTTTAATTTCACATTAGTACCCCTGGATGGTTTACCGCCAGTGTGGATAATTGGATTTGTATTACTCTTGTACCCACTCTCAAGTGGTGAATCCCCACAACTTGTGGATGCCCGCCGCAGCGGACGAATTGTTTTAATTGTAATCTTTTCCCCCCACTGTTTGGTGGTAGTGTGGAAATGCTCTTCATGGCTGGTTATCCGCCTATTCATTTCTAGTTTCAATTCAACACTCCGTCATATGTTAGCACCTCGCCCTCAGTGGGATCTTGAGTGCACATTCTTGACGTTGAGTAGTTTCTTTCAAGTATTTTTCATTTAGCTCCTCCACCATATGACAACACCTATTCCTCATTGGGATTGAGTGTGCATTCTTGGTGTGAGTTCTTTTCAAGTTTGGTTTTCTATTTGGAGCTAACGCTAATCAAGTTGGTTAAGTGCTAGTTATGTTGTGTTACTTCATCGAAAAAATTGGTTAGCATATTTCAACCTGAGTGGGAAAAGGCGATGGAATCAGAATACCAGAGTCTTTAGAAGAATCACACTTGGGTCCTTTCTGATCTTCCTCCAGGGAAGAAGCCCATTAGCTGCAAATGGGTGTACAAGGTGAAGTACAAAGCTGACGGAACCCTTGACAAGTACAAAACTCGTCTGGTTGCACGGGGGTTCTCACAGAAAGAAGGCATTGACTACGAGGAGACTTTTGCTCCTACAGCCAAAATGAGTACCATACAGCTTGTCCTTGCCTTAGCAGCCCAATTTGGTTGGAAGGTCCATCAGATGGATGTGAAGAGTGCTTTCCTCAACGGTGAGTTGAAGGAGGAAGTATACATGACGCAGCCTCCAGGTTTCAAAGTCGCTGGTCAAGAACAAAAGGTGTGCAAATTAGTCAAAGCACTCTACGGCCTGAAACAGGCTCCTCGGGCTTGGTACATAAAAATTGACACGTACCTCACAGATCATGGCTTTCAGAGGAGTCCATCTGACTCAAACATGTATGTCAAGAATACTGGTAATGAGATCCTAATTGTTGTTGTCTATGTGGATGACTTGATCATTACTGGCAGTTCGGCACATTTGATCACTGAGATCAAACAGGATTTGTGCAAAACTTTTGACATGACAGATTTGGGCCTCCTGCATTATTGTTTAGGTGTTGAGGTTTGGCAGACAGAGAGCAGCATTTTCATCTCCCAGTCCAAGTATGCTCAAAGTCTTCTAGATAAGTTCCGAATGCAGGATTGCAAACCTGCCTCCACACCCATGGAAAAAGGGCTTAAGTTGTTAGCTAAGTCCGATTCACCTGTGGTAGATGAAACATTGTTCAGGCAACTAGTGGGTAGCCTCATCTATCTCGCTGCCACTAGACCTGACTTGAGTTTTGCAGTGAGCTACATATCACGCTTCATGACAGCCCCCAAGGTTGATCATTGGGTAGCAGCGAAGCGTGTGCTGCGTTATGTGAAGGGTACTACTGATTTTGGACTCTTGTACACTCGGCGTCACGATCCTACACTCAGTGGGTTCACAGATTCAGATTGGGTAGGTTCAGTTGATGACAGGAAATCAACATCTGGGTATGTGTTCAGTTTGGGATCTGGTGCAGTCACATGGACTAGTAAGAAGCAACAGGCAATGGCTCTCTCCTCGACAGAAGCAGAGTATCGGGGAGCAGTAAAAGCAGCATGTGAGGCAATTTGGCTTCACCGGATGCTTGCGGATATGCAAATATCTCAAGTAGGTCCGACTCCTTTGTTCTATGATAATCAGGGAGTTCTCAAACTTGCCAAGAATCCGGTCTTCCATGAACGAACCAAACATGTGGAAACTCACTGTCATTTCATTCGGAAGCTGGTTGAAGACGGATCAATTCAGTTGCTGTATGTTCCGACAGAGGATCAGACAGCAGACATTCTCACCAAGTCGCTCAGTACAGATAAGTCTGTAAAATTCAGGGGTATCTTGGTGTAGTTGATAGATTGAGCATTAAGGGAGGGTATTAAAATAATAGTCTTTATTTATTTATTAATGCTCAACTATGTAAAATATTGTAAAATGTCTAGATAAGATCGTCTTTGTTGTCCAAGATCTTATTTGAAGTTTCTTTTAGAAACTTCCTGCTTTTTCTTGAGATAAGATCGTGTTCGATCTTATCCTTGCACATTTTGTAAATTATTTATTGAGCACATTGCTCGTTGTTAATACATCGAATATTTTACCAATTACCTGTGTAATAAGTCTCTCCCTTTTTGTTTCATCATGGGCATTAGGAGATATCTTCTCGTATTGTTTCCAACTATTTTGTCCTCTAGCAATGCGCCCTTTTTTGTCTTTTGCTAGTTGGTTGTCTTCTTTTTGTCAAATGAAAATGTGACATCTGTCCATCGCTTGAAGCTTGTTGCTCCCTTGTTTCTATAAAAGGGAATCCAAGGCAATTTGTGAAGGATCTTGGAATTTTGTAAGCAGTGTCTATAATTTAGGTCTGTATTAGTCTGATCTAGGTTTTCATAGGAAGAAATGTCAATGTAGTTATTAATTTTGTATAACAGTATTAGCTCTATACATGAATATACTGTGACAATTTCTCAATTGTATACTTCTTTATCACTCATTACAAATTGATCAAGGATCATTTCTGTTCATCTTTGCAAGTTTTTTGGAATTGTGTATTTCTTTCATAGCTTCTATTCAAGTAATGGATCATTTCCGCAAACGTACTATGACCAAAAGCTGTTAGATTTCGAAACTCTGAGACAAGGACCTCTATCAATCAATGAATATTGGGAGAAGTTTACTCGATTGCTTAAGTATGTTCCTCAGTACCAGCAAGATGAAAATTTTCGAGTCCAAAAGTTCATTTTGGGTTTGAACAACCGCATTGGAGGTCCGGTAGATGTTTTGGCACCTTGTACAATGGATGAGGCTTATGAGAAAGCAGTTCGGCAAGAACAGAGGTTGAAGGACAACTCTCTCAAAGATAGAAAACGTAACAAGGGCAAGTGGGATAAGTCACACAAGAATTTTAAGAAGAACTACAAAGATAATCAGGATGAAACCAACACAAGCAAAGGTATAGAAAAGAAAGGACCGTCAGGAGGATGCTTCAATTGTGGTGGAGAATACTATACTAATCAATGCCCGAATAAGAATCAACAGGGGCAGTCACAGCGAAGGCCATTATTGTCTCGGCAAACAACTTTTCAACAAAGGATCCATGCAACGGTAGACAACCGTCAGGCAGAGTATCAGGTTACTTCAATTGAAACACCAGGTGTGGGATCCAAGGGTGACCACAGTCGAGCCATTTAAAGTACTCGAGGTGCACAAGGTGCGCCTACATAACTACAAGGTCCAGCGGAACCAGTACTTTGAAGAAAATGCCACTTGGGAGGATTATGAAAAAATCCTTCAAAAATTTCCTTATCTTTTGATGAACAATTGAGAACATTATATTTATGAATATGTTTATGGTTATGTTTAAATTTAGAATAAACAATCATCGAGGACGATGATTCTTAAGGAGAGGAGTATGTCACATCCCTTACATTGAGACTATATGTTGGTTATGTATTTCGAAAGCAATGTTAGTTGCGAATAATTGCTTTCATGTGATTATGACATTGATAATGCAATAGTTGTTCTTTTTATCGTAACTGTAATGTTAACGAACTCTCTATTTTGCAAGTGAATTTATTGTTCACGTGAAGTTGAATGAGATCATGAGATTAAATTTAAATGCATATTATTTAGCCGTTGAGAACAATCTAACCATAATCCTTGTCAGTGGATGCAGGATTGCCGACGTCACGAGAAAAAGGGGAATATCATCAGGGAGAGGACATAGTTAACAATGGATCAATTTGATTATCTACCTCGAGTCGGTGAACGACAAAGAATCTAAGTCGTAACTTGGCCATAAGCAATTCAAAATAATTATTCATCCTCTAAGTCAATTTATATATATATATATCTTTTATAATTTTAAAGGAGTAAGCAATTGATTAATAAATGATATAATTAAATATTGAAATCCTTGGGGTGGAACCAATCTATAAAGTATATCAATTTAACTTTGGTAAATATAAAAATCAATAATCACCTTATAAGAGATTTCACATGGTTATTTAATAATCGCGATAGGATGTTAAATATTTATTTTATTATAAGATACTTGAGTATCGTCCTTAAAAAAAAGAGAGGAACTATCGAATGGCTTAATTGGAATTTAATCCATTTGAAATCTTTGTGTGGAATCGATATTAGGGAATGCAACTCCGTTCTTGACCACCTCCTTCTTGAAACGTCCAAGAATGGATAGGCGAAGAGATAGGAGGAAGGATTTCAAATTCTCTATTCTAGAATTTCGGGGGTTGTCGGCTTTCACCTCATTCACTCTCGAAGTTTGGGTTTTCATTCTGCATTTTTGGGGGGGCCATTAATCTGTTACTGGGGTTCAAGTTCTGGAAGATTATTGTGTTCTCCGAAATCATCTGTTCATTATTCCGCCTTTATCTTTCTTTATCATCTCTCGGCGTCTCTCATTCCTTCTCTTTGTCAGTTGTACAATTTTTGGAGGCTTCATTCTAATCCTCTGTTGCTTTTGAGATTTAAGTCCATTTCCAAGTTTGCCATACCCACTGTGCTCACGTCTGGGATCCCTCTCTATATTCGTCGGTATTATGCAAGCTTGTTCATTACTCTATCTTCTTCTTGAGGTTGGCGTCTTGTGAAATAATGCTTATGGCGAAGTTCTATTGAGCTGTGCTTTGAGATGGGTGTCTGCATAGCGAATCTTCCATTCAGAATATTGGTGTCGAATCCTGTTCTCTTTCTCGAATATTTTCCGCATCTGAGAGCGTTGGGAATTCTTTTGGCTAGTGGAATTGCGGAGAGGAGCTTGCTATCAAGTTACGATTTCAATCTCTTAGGCAAGTAACAAGTGTTGACGTGGTTTTTGAGACCGCACCAACACAGAACAGAGTTGCCCAACGGACGCTCTATTCTCTCTTGATCAAAGTATTCCGCACGCTAAGATTGCCAGAAAGTTCGTGCGTTCAACTCCAAGGTTCCTTTAGTGCGAATAGGCTCAGTTTGGCTTGATGTGATATTGCTGGTATGTCAAGGGGACTTACGTAGTTGTTCAGACTTCTCGCAGTTAGCAGTTGATATGTAATTTGAAGGGGATTCTTACGTGTATGATTTGGCAATGTGTATCCTTTTCTAAAACTAACAAGAAGTATGCGGAAAGTAAAAGGGAAAGGGCCTAAGAAATTTGTACTCTATTCTAAATGCAAGGTATGTGGGGCTTCGTCTCAATAGACTTCAACCAGATTTCACCTAGCCTCCGTCGGACAGCCTCAGCAAAATCGGTGCAATCTTCA
Organism: Sequoia sempervirens; assembly: GCA_007258455.2. NCBI lineage: Eukaryota > Viridiplantae > Streptophyta > Pinopsida > Cupressales > Cupressaceae > Sequoia > Sequoia sempervirens. The sequence goes on from VDFB02382111.1 coordinate 68,192, forward strand.
AAGGGGATAGCAAAAGATATTCAAGTTATAGTTTAACATACGTACACCATCAGAACAACGCATATAAGTATGTAAGCCATAACCGAAGTTAAACACAAGATGATGTCCAGTTGACCACGCAAGGCAGACTTATCATCAACAAGCCGCTAGTGGTATGGAATAGAATGAAGCTATCTCAATGAAATACCACACACCAAAGTAAGCTACTTGCATGAATTTAATCTACTTGGATACGAAAGGAAGAAGAAACCTTGCTAGCATTTCATGACAAGACGAATTTCACCATCAATGAAAAGATCTATTATCATAAAATGTATTACACAACAATCTCCTCAAAAGTTTTCAAAAGGGAAAACTTTCTCTCTTCTCCAAATTATGCAAAAATGCTCTACACTACTACACTATCTAGCTCTAAGGCTAATGCTCTCTCAATGTCTACTCTGATTCTGAATCCTAATGTTAATCCATTACAAATGAGGGGGACTCCCCCTTTTATAGCTAGCCAAGTCCCAAAGGACGGCTAGGGTTACAATCAATAGAGTGGCCAGAATCGTGCCACCTCAGCCCTAACCCTAAAAACTGCCAGAATAGGGAGTGGTACATTAAATGAATCAAAGATTCCCACTCACTCCCAAAATAGCAAATGTAATAAATGCTCAGTCTTCTAGAAGATCCTCGTCCAGTAGTGTGTTCCCATTAGCCTTCTCTCTGACTGCCAACTCAACAAATCTGCTAAGTACGGCCTCAACCTCCTCAACTGAAATAGATGGAACACAATCTAACTGAAACTCTAACACTGTAACTGAGTGCTCGTGCCTCGTACAAGATTTTCCAAGCAGCCCAACGAAATCCCGCTGCGGTGTTCTCGATCGAGAATGTAGCAAGATTTTCAAAGTCATCTTGTAATGGTCTTAACATCCGCTAAGAAGGGAAACCGTTCCCTCAAATTATCAAAATCTCTATCTCCTCTGGATTCAAATACCAGCAAAGATATTTGGCCTCAAGGTATTCCTTCAACTCCATCTATAACATTACATAGCCTTTGTGAATCCTCCGGCTGAATCACCAGGTCGCGATCGAAGAAGCCACTGGTGATAGGCCGGAAGAATACTCACCTAGAGAATCAGATTCCGGCCATTCACTAATGACACCTCCATCAATCAGCAACCCACGGCATGTCAACGCCTCAAGACGCTGGATCACCTTACTCTGATAGATAGAGGCATCGCCCCAAGCATGATCCACCGCATCCATCCGTGTCAAAATAGAAGAGGCCTGCTGAAAAGCAAAGGATAGGTCCTCCATGAATTTCTCTGTCTCAGTACGAACTCCTGTGACCCATTTGTCTGCCTCCTGTGCCATTCTCCCCAACTCTACTAAGCCGCTGATCGACTCTCTAGGAATATCTGCTGGAGGCTCTATCACTGGTACATCCTGCCCTCGAGAACGAGACAACTGCTGAACATATCCAACTAACGCCTTGTGTTCTCGTTTCCACTTCTTGTATTTTCCTTCTTTCTTGAACAATCTATCCTTAAGGGCAAGGAAGGAGTTATCGCACGCCTCAACAATCTGTGCACCAGTAGGGCGTCCCAAGTCAAGAGTGGTGACCACATAGTTTTCCGGAGCTGCTTCATTCCGGTCACACTCGACTCGTGGGACAGCAACGTGAAGAGTACGAGAGCCATCCTCATCAGTGGAGATCTTCAAAAACTTTCTTGCCTTCTTCTTCGGTGGAGGAGCACTGATCCGGTTCAAAAACTCTTCCATCTCAACCGCTTGATCAATCTCCCTCGCCGCCTTTCGTGATTCTATCCCAGCTAATCGGCACTCCTATATAATAGTACGAAGCGCTCGCCTCCCGCGGCTCTCGACTCTCTAACTCGTCGTACTTCTTTC
>VDFB02382112.1:0-25543 GCA_007258455.2 Sequoia sempervirens
TAGCATGCATGGAAGCTACTTGTCAATGGAAACTAAGGACTGTTCTTTCAAGACAAAAGTTGGGCTTTGAGATTGAAAATTGTCTTCATTCATATAACAGTCCTCGTCTTTTGGTCTGAATTTTATAAATAATGAATGCCATTGAAATTAGATCCTCCATTTATTGTTAATGTTGATTACTCATACTTCAGTGTTGTTTCACTGGCACTTGTAACATTGTATGCCTGTTTGATAAAAGATAATGCATATCTGTATCTTCCATTATTCTTAAATGCCGACTTAAAATAGAATTTGCTGCTTTCTGTTGAAGAACTTGTAGAAAATTAAATTGTTGCAAATATGTCATGTACTTGAATACTCTATTTCTCTTCAATGCAAAGAGGCTCCATACTTATGTAATGTGGAAAAAATACAAGGTAGAGCTGAACAGAAAAATGAGATAGATGAGTGCAATATTGATGCTTTAAAAACTGTTATCAATATTCATGTACTTCGTATGAAAATTGTGAATATATCCTTTTTGATATGCCAAGCTCAACCCTTGTGGGAGCCCGTTTTACTCCACATATCTGATGAAGTAACCTCGAACATGATGAACCTATAAATCCTACATACTAAAACAAACATGTTAGCAAAATAAAAGAAGTTGAAAGCTTCCATTGAATTACATTCTTTCTTCTCTTGATTCTTTGCATTTATTTGATGGATGTGTGATCGACTGTATCCTATATTTTTGTTGGTAGCGTAGGTATATGATAGGATTTGATCCGTCATTGCTTAGAGACCATCTCTAACGTCATCTTTTATCTTTCTTCCAAACGCTTTTGGAGTTGGAACTGGAGCTGAAACTAAAAATGGAGCTAGAGCCGACGTCACAACTGGAAACCTCAACTATCAACGATTCGTCATACTAGGCAATGACGAATCACCTCCTACCCTATGTTTCCATTATTTTCAGTTGTATAGCATACCATTGTTTATGCATTCTTTATTTTATTGTAAAAAATCTAGAAAAAGTTACTTCCATAGCTTGTGTGGGATTCAGCATTTTTACAGAATGAATAAAAGCATTACTATGCAAATCTTTTCAATTTCCTGTTTTAAACGTTTGCACAATAAACTATGATTCACATGTAAGATGGTCTCAATGATGATCAATGAACACTCAATCAGCAAAAAATGAAAATTTATGTACCTATAAACGATGAACTTCATCCAGTTCTACCTGTTTGAACTCAAAGTGAAAAAATAGGTAACAAAAGGCTTTTCAGCAATTTCATGTAAATGTTGAAACTAAAACCAATAAACTTGACTTGACCTGAGTTGTAAGTGAAAAGTGGGTAACATTTATGGTGACCTCTACTAGATGTTTGCCAGCTAAACGTTTGACCAATTGCCTATGTTATGTATTGGGCACGGAGTCTAAAAATTATGCATCTTAGAACCTAAGGAAAACAGGAAAACTACCTAGGAAAGAAAAACAAACAGATGTGCTTGGACAACACTTAGGGAAAACCAAAACGAGTATGCAGATGCATTTATTATAAGCATGAAACCTAACCTAATATATACAAGACAAGGCTAATTGATCATACCTCAAAACAACGTTTGAGGTGAATACCATTGACTGGTATTGGTAGTATATCTCCTTCCATAGTTGATAATTGATAAGCGTTATGTTCCTTACATTCTGAGATAACAAATGGGCCTCCCCAAAAAGAATCAAATTTCATGTGCTTACCCTGCCTGCTTTTAAGTTCATCCCACTTAAGAACAACATCACCCACATTGAAATCTCCTGCTCTCGCTCTTTTGTCAAAGCTCCTTTTCACTTGCATTTGTTGATATTCCATCGCTTGCATTGCTTTTGATATTTTTTCCTCCAATTCCATCAACTGAGCATAGCACACTTGCATAGGATCTCCTTCTTCAAACAAAACTAGTTGACTAGCAAGGTCAAGAGCTGGAAGCTCGGTTGAAATAGACAACTTGGCCTCTTTACCATAGACAATCCTATAAGGTGAACTGTCAATGATTTTCTTAGGTGTAATTCGGTCAACCCATAGGGCAGCCTTCAGTTTAGAATGCCACTCACGCTGATTCTCCTATAGATTCCTCTTCAATATTCTGATTAAATTCTTGTTTGTGGATTCTGCTAATCTGTTACCTTGTGGGTAATAGTTAGAACTATTACTAAGATAAATTCCATGCTTGAGCACCCACTCAGTTACCCTTAGACCAATGAAAGCAAGTGCATTATCAGAGATAATAGAATCAGGGATTCCAAATCTGTGAATAATATCATCATAAAAATTTAGAACGACAGTCTCATTGGAAGCCTTTAACGCTGTTGCTTCTGACCAGTGAGTGAAATAATCAGTTGTCATGATTATCCACTTGTGTCCAGCACTAGATGGAGGATTAATAGGACCTATAAAATCAACTCCCCACTTACGAATGGTTGTTCAGTCTTAATAGGCTACAGAGGTAAAGTTGCAAGCCTTTCTTTTCCTGCAAACAGAGCACACTTTACGCACTTTCTAACATATGCATGGTTGTCTTTGAAAACATTGGGCCAATAGTAGCTAGCCCAGATAATCTTGAATGCAGTAGTCCTTGGAGAGAAGTGGCCTCCTGAATGCCCATCATGAAATTCATGTAATATCTCTCCAATCTGATCTAAATCAACACACCTGAGAAGTACCCCACTATGATCTTTGTGATATAAAATATCATTGATCAACACATATGGGATAGACTGCAGCCTATAGTACCTACGTTTCGCCTTATCCAAATTGAGTGGGCATTGACTTGTTTTGAGGAAATGGACCATATCCTTTAACCAGCTTGTTGTTCTGTCATCTTTATCAGCCAAACGAAGTACTAAAGCTGTTTTAGATTGTTTTGCATCTAAAATTCCTTCACAACTCAATTGTTCGCAAAGCCCTTTACCCCTCACTAGCTTAGTAACTTCAATGCTCACGTCATATTCCATGACTCTGGTTATCCAACCTGCCCTTTTCTCATTCAAATCCCTACTGAGCAGAAATTCTTTGACACTCAGATGAGCTACTCTTAAATGAATTTTATTGTGTGATAGAAAATGTTTGAATTTTTTAAGACTTTTGACAATAGCAAGGACGTGCTTTTCAACAAAACTATACCTCTGTTCATACTCTGCCAATCCTTTGCTGAAAAAAGTGATTGGCTTTTCCAATCCTTCTAAACTTTGTTGGACCAGCATAGTAGATATCACTTCACTACCCCCATAGGCATACAAGATAAAGTCTTTGCTGAAATTGGGGTTCATTAAAGCGGGAGCTGCTGTTAAAGCTTCCTTGATAGCTTGAAAGCTATTCTTTGCTTCCTTAGTCCAGCTAAAAATAGTTTTTTTCTTTAACATGGCTATCAAAGGTTTCAATAAATCTGCAATATTAGGCAGAAAACACCTCACAAAATTAATTCTTCCAATGAAAAACTGCAACCCCTTTTTATGATATGGTAAAGGTAGCTCTAAAATAGCTGCTACTCTCTCAGGATCCACTGTGACACCTTGCTTAGAAATGATATACCCCAATAATTTTCCTTCATGCACAACAAACACACACTTTTTAGGATTGGGAGATACTCCAAACTCCCTGTAGCGTTCAAAAATCTGTCTCAGATGACTTAGGTGATCTACTACTTTCTTTAAATAAATGGTGATGTCATCCAAATACACTAGGACAAACTGATACATAAGGTTGTTGAATGTCATTTCCATTGCCTTTTGGAAGGTTGCACTTGCGTTAGAAAGACCGAAATGCATCTTTCGGTAAGCCATGGTTCCCCACTTAGTTGTAAAAGTTGTTTTGAACTGGTCTTCCTCTTTGACAAGAATTTGGTTATACCCTGAATAACCATCCAACAACAAATATCTCTCTGAACCAGAAACATACTGCAAGATCTGCTCCATGGAGGGCAATGGGTGACGGTCCTTCAAGGACGCCCTATTTAGATCTCTGAAATCTACACACAATCTCAACTCCCCATTCTTCTTCCTAACTGGGACAAGGTTAGACACCCAACTAGTGTGTTTAATAGGATATATAATACTACTCTCCAGCATCTTCATAACTTCTTTGTGCATAAGAGGCTCTAGTTTGGGGTTAATTGGTCTCTATTTTTGTCTGATGGGTTTGGAGTTAGGTTCTAACTCTATAGTATGATGTTCAAGTGTTGGGTTAAAACCTTTTAGATCTTCATATTTCCAGGCAAATATATCACTAAATTCTTGAAATAATTCAATATAAGACTATTTTTTAGAATCTGTAACTACTTTTCGAAACTTCAAAGTCTTACCCGGTTCAATCTCCAAATCTACATAGTGTTCTTGCTGAATCAGCAGGCTGGTTTTATTCTTTTTGGCTTGATCATCTGTATTGAAGATAGATTCCAATGTAACAAGCCCCTTGGGAACTTGTTGGACTTGAGCTGCACCACCTGATCTTCATAGTTCCCTTTTAGCCTATCTTGATTTGATGCTGCAAAAACGTCCTCTTCTAGCAGAAACTGCAAAATCTGTTCATCACTCTCAAAGACTTGCCAACTTACATTATTGTCAGGAATTGATGGCCTAACAATAATTTTAATATGTTGCTGATCACACCCCCTTTTAATATTGTTAGGAATGTCAAATTGTGCCCCTATAGTAGCCAATCTATCATCATGTTGATTTAGCTTTCTAGGAATAGCAACAATATTGAAAGCAAAAAAATCTTCAATAACATCCCATATCCTATGTTTATATGCCTTCAGAGTATTGTTCTTAATGGAAACTAGTCCTCTCACCTGATTCACCACGAGCTCACTATCACCATGAACCTTTAGAGCCTTAACACCTCTCTTTCTTGCCCATTCCAGCCCATTAATTAAGCCTTCATACTCAGCTGTATTGTTGGTGCAAGAAAAACTGAATCTAAAGGCTGCATAGTACTCAACTCCATCAAGCGATACTAACATCACACCTCCACCAGCATCGTGCTTACTTCTAGATCCGTCAAAAAACATATTACAAACCTCATTGTGCTGTTCAGAATCAACATCCTCTCTTTTAACCAAATTTGGCATAACTGAACCAGCTTTCTGAAACATATAGTTACCCATACCGGCGTCTAATACTAAATCACTTCTAGTGTGATGAGTACTACTTTCATCCCATTCATCTAAAAGAACATCAGGAATTCCAGCAGTGGATGTATGTGAAACAGGAGCAGCATGATCATCTTGGTCAAAAATGACACAATTTGCATTCATCGTACTGGGTGTATAAGGTTCAATGATATCCTTTGCAAGTAATTCTGACTTTATGTTTACTTTTGTTCCATACCTTGTATGGAAAATCATGTGAGACCAATCGGATGAGAGATAACCTCCTATCTTGGCTGTAAATTCTCTTTATAAGAAAAGGCCAAAATAGGGAGGCAAATCTATTACATATATGTCTTATGGAATAGAGAAAGTAGGGCAAGCATGTAAGGTCAAACTAGCATTTTTTATAAGGCCTATTGAGTTGACAGATGTACCATCTAACTGGACTACTCCCTTTTGTATAGGCTCATATTTTAATTCTAACTGATCAGCTACCCTTTTTGGCATTACAGAACAAGTTGCCCCGCTATCAACCATACAATTATGTACCAAGTTCTTTCCAATGACTAAGGAAACATAAAATGGAGGAGGTCTCACATCCTTACCTTGAACTGTGACATTTGGTTTGCTTTCCATCACTTTTACTTGATCAGCATTTGTCATGACTACCTTCTCATGATCACTAGCTGCATGTTCTTGCGTATCTTCACCACTCAATGCTTTCTTTAAAATCTCAACTTGTCCGGGAATGGATAAAGAATCCCACATAGTCATTGATACGTTCATTATTTTCATGTTGCCACAATGTTGTAGGGCATAGCTGAATGCACTTTTTGGTGTATCTTAGCAACAGTCGGATCTGTTTCTTTGTGAGGCTGATTGCTGGTTGGCTGATTTGAAGACTTATGTGGGATATCGAGATTTTTTGTGAATGATGGTCCTGCAGTTGCAGGTTCTTTATCTTTACCAGCCATTTGATTTGCTTATAGAGCCCTCTTCTTTGCTCGAGTGAGCGTTGCAATTGTTGGATTACCATTCACACCATAGAACTCTTCACTTTGCCAATTTAGGAATGCAGTCTCATTGGGATGCACATCTCGTTGCTGCTCAGGTACCTCAGTAGATGCATCCAGTTGTGAACTTTTGGCATTTTGAACCATCAGTGCTTGATTGATAATACCATTGGAACATGTTGCTTGATTATGTGCTTGATTACATGGAAAACACCATTCATAATCTGCTACAAGATTATTATGATATGGAACAATATCTCTTATCAGATTTGTTGCATTCATAGGCATTGTATTATGTGTCTGAAATGACCTTTGGTTAACATTTTGTCGCTGTCCTTGATAATTTCCTTGGTATAGTTGTCTATTTTGCTGATACTGCTGATTAAACCCTTGATTTTGATAAGGTTGATTCGCTCCTTGCTGCTGCTGGTTATACTATTGAAATGATGGCCTTGGACCTTGGTACTGCTACTTTTTCATGCTGGTTAGCTCATTTCCCAGAGTCTGCAAAACCATTTCAATCTTTTGATGGCTGCTTTTAATCTCTTGCAGCTTAGTTGAAGGTCCAGCAGAGGCATTTGTTTGATTTCCAGCAGTCTCTATAGTTGGAACAGTCGGTATTGCAGCAAGAGGAGGTATATGCAATGGTATATTTGGGTGAATATCTAGAAAATATGGCATAGGGGGCCTAGGAGCTATTTTTCCTGCCTAAATAAGACTATTTTCTGCTCTTATAGCTATACTATAAGCTTGAGGTAATGATTGACCTCCCATGGATTGTATCATCACTGATATATCATTATTGAGACTCTTTAAGTAATACAAAAATGTTTAATCAGCAGAAGGCCTTACCATAGCAGGTATCCTATTCCAAGTCTTCTGGAAACGGATGTTGAAATCTGTCATTTGCTCTTGAGGGGCTCTTTTAATAGTTGTCAACTGCTCTACCAAAGATAAGTGATCAAACTTCTCTTCAAAAAATCTGGTAAATTCATCACCAAGCTCATCCCACATTGTAATAGAGGCCACCGGTAAGCTTCTGAACCATTCCAGTGCCTTCTTCTTGAAAGATGCAGCCAATAACCTTACTGCTACGTTCTCTTGCATTACGTGATGCACATTGCACAACGCTACCACATCTCTTATATGTTCAAATGGTGTTATTTTCCCTTCTCCAGTGAATTTTGGCAATCCCTTTAATGTTGCCAAAGGAATATCATTATGTTGTACTAAATTAAGGGGACTCCCCTAATCAAATGGAACAAAAGCAAAGGCTCTTGGTGCAGCCATACTATGAGTTTGTGTTGATATACTTGCTGAAACTGAGCTTGCACTTGCTGGTATAGTACTCGAAAATGATGAAAAAGTACTTGTAATTGTAGTAGAAAAGCTTACACTTGCTGTACCAAAATTGCTCTTACCTTTTGGGAAGTTGAAATTCCTAGAAACAACAATAAAAGGCTCTTCTCTAACAATTGGTGATGCTGAGTGTCTCATAGGACGTTCACTATGCAATGATCTTCCTCTTCTGACATATACTCTTGGAGGAGTTGTTTGCACTCTTTTTGCATGAGGAGTTTGAACAAGAGTCCTTCCCTTCCTCGTGGATGATGACAATTACAAATATTCAAAAGACTTTGAACTTCTGGTTTCCACCTTTCTCATATAAACTTTTGCATTGGTCACTTTCCTTCACAACGGAGTCACCAAATATGCTGAAACTTAACTTCAAAGTTGTAAACCTGTTGTAGCATATCAAAACATCAAGAACTGATGAAAAAAATATGACTTCTTCTATCCCACCGAGCGTGCCAAAACTGTTATGCACCAAATTTGCACCCTACTGAAACTCTTAAGCTCAGTAATCTGGCATAACATGGGACTCAAATTCTACATGTGGGATATGCAATACTAAAAATGAAACCTCCGGATTCTAGGCCAGTTCCTATTGAATAAATATCTATTGTTGCTCTTCAAACCTAAAGACTTTGGGGGAAAAGGGGAAGAAAAGAGATAAAAGAACTTAAGGATTGAAACTAATTAATGGGTGATACACCAAAATCACTTCCCTTAGCATAGAATGAACCCACAACTATTCAAATGATGATGCAATACCTAATAAAACCCTCAACACATAAATATTTCAAAGGAAGGTCTGAGATCAAAATAATATTTAAAGGATGTTAATCACAGTAAATACATCTAGAAATTAATACAACCCCTGACCTGTGAAGGGAATTCCTAGTCACAAAGATGCCAAAATGAGACAAACTTAAAAGGTTTCAGATAAGAAACAGAGAAAAGAAAGATCAACCACCAATCTGCATACAAATATGACACCAGAAATAGATCAAAGATGTTGTATAAAGGCTATCAAAGGCTCTGAAAATGCATACTCCAGAATTTGATACAATACTTGGAACAAAATAGCACCATGTTCTCCAGAAAGTACAAAGTCTCTTCCACTCCAGAATTTTGCATCCTTAAAATAGAAATGAGGAAGAGAATAAATAAGCTCAAACTCTCCACCCTAACCCTAGAAAAAAGGGCCCCACCTTGAATAAGGGGGTCGGATTTGGAAAAAAAACCCTAAAAGAAGGATCTCAAACCTATCAACAACCCACCAAAATAGGAAAAATTCTCCCCAGACCCGGATAGGAACAAAAATCCTCATAAATAGGACTCAAAAGACTCCAAAAAAAGTGTCCCATCAATCAAAAACTCCTCCCCTGAATCCAGCAACCCAAAACCTCCACTTGACAATGACAGTTTGCCACATCTCCAAGATTTAATGCTCCACTAAAGGCTCCACTTGACTAGGTTTTCAAAAGAATACATCAAATGGCTTCAACTTGCATTAATGACATTTATGTTTTAGAAGTGATTTATAATTTATCACTTTTAAAAATAAAGTGGTACAATTTTTTTTTATTTTAAATGCAAGTTGGAATACCATACCTAGCAAGGTTAAATTTAATTCTACACTTAAATAATATCATTTATTAAAAATGATTAAAAAAAAAAAAACACTTTAATAAAGATTTACAATTTAGCTTAAAATGCAAAATTAAAATAAGACCCTAAGCCTTAAGTTTGCATTTAAATAACATCATTTATTAAAAATGATTAAAAAAAAAAAAATCACTTTAATAAAGATTTACAATTTAGCTTAAAATGCAAAATTAATAAAGAAATCTAAGCATATATTTGAAAAAAATAAAGCAACAGAATAATGGCTTTTAAGGATGAATGAAACCAAAATGCCAAGTTTGGTTGAAATTTTTTTAGGGTTCGAACCTAAAATGAATGAAAAAAAAGACGATATTTTCATTTTATGCTTGGCTTCTTTGATGACAGGCACTTAGTCATTACTGAAACCTAATACCGGATGATTTACGTGTATTTTTTGCCATTGGTGAAAGGATTTGAAGGTATTTTGGGTATGCGGTTTTTGATCGGCGGTGTATGTGACATCTCTTTTTTTTTAAAATCGCATTAAGAAGAGGCATTATTGGTATGACATATCGTATTGGTTGATGTTCTTACATTTTTGTTACTTGTGCTACGAACTTGGTCACAAAATCTACATTTTTGTGGCCGCCATTTGATTTTTGAGTTGCGAACTTGATCAAGAGATCTCTCAAATTTGAATCATGAAGATTTTCATTAGGTATTTCAGATATATAAAACTTTTCCATCTTTTGTGAATTTCTGAAGGTTTTTTTACACACTTTGAGGCCACCATGAACATTCTTGGAGTAATTAATTTTAGAAATAAGAAGAGGAGCAACCTTCTGATTTGGCCGGGTCTTTGAAATCTTGGATGTAATGTCTCCACTTTTGCAAGCGTGCCATGATATTAAATTTCTGATGTAAAAACATTTGTTCTAAACTCACAATCAGGTAAATACTTTGATTTCCTTGCTCATAATAGAATGATACGATTTTCTCCTTTATTTGCAGGCATTAGTATTCATGGATAGTTAAATTTCTGTTTAGAAAGTGAGATTCGCAGACAGAAAAAACTATGGTTTTTTTGGAATTTCTCTTTGAGTGTTAATCTTTCACTAATTGTATTTGGATTCACAAGCTGCATTTGATTATATTTGTTGGCTCATGAATAGAAGCTTGTGATTCTGAAAAATAAAACAAAAGTATATTTTCCTTTTCTTGCAAAAGAAGTGAAAAAATTAATTGTCTTCTTCCTATATTGGATAACCTCTATTGCGGTTTATTTTCTCTTTAATCTTCAGCATTTGTATCTCTTTCATGTTTTCCATGTGCTATTTCTCAAACTCGCCAGACAAGAAAATCATCATTCTCAATTTATGATATTCACTACCATGACTTTGAATGGAATCTTCATTATCATTTGCACTTATCCCATGTATATAGCATGTATGGAAGCTACGTGTCAATGGAAACTAAGGACTGTTCTTTCAAGACAAAAGTTGGGCTTTGAGATTGAAAATTGTCTTCATTCATATAACAGTCCTCGTCTTTTGGTCTGAATTTTATAAATAATGACTGCCATTGAAATTAGATCCTCCATTTACCGTTAATGTTGATTACTCATACTTCAATGCTGTCTCACTAAAACTTGTAACATTGAATGCCTGTTTGATAAAAGATAATGCATATATGTATCTTCCATTATTCTTAAATGTTGACTTAAAATAGAATTTGTTGCTTTCTGTTGAAAAACTTGTAGAAAATTGAATTGTTGCAAATATATCCTGTACTTGAATACTCTGTTTCTCTTAAATGCAAAGAGGCTCCATACTTATTTAAATGTAATGTAGAAAAAATACATGGTAGAGATAAATAGAAAATGAAATAGATGAGTGCAATATTGATGCTTTAAATATGTATTATCAATATTAATGTACTTCGTGTGAAAATTGTGAATATATCCTTTTTGATATGCCAAGCTCAACCCTTGTGGGAACCCGTTTTACTCCACATATCTTATGAAGTAACCTCGAACATGATGAACCTGTAAATTATGTGCACTAAAACAAACATTTTAGCAAAATAAACGAAGCTGAAAGCTTCCATTGAATTACATTTTTTCTTCTCTTGATTCTTTGCAATTATCTGATGGATGCTTGATCAACTATATCCTATATTTATGTTGGTAGCATAGGTATATGATAGGATTTGATCCATCATTACTTAGAGACCATATCTAATGTCATCTTTTATCTTTCCTGCAGATGCTTTTGGAGTTGGAACTAGAGCTAAAACTGAAAATGGAGCTAGAGCTGACGTCACAACTGAAAACCTCAATTGTCTTGATTACGTTCAGGGCAATGACGAATCACCTCCTACCCTATGTTTTTATTATTTTCAGTTGTATAGCATACCATTGTTTATGCATTCTTTATTTGATTGTAAACAATCCAAAAAAAATTACTTCCACGGCTTGTGTGGGATTCAACATTTTTACAAAATGAATAAAAGCATTACTATGCAAATCTTTTCAATTTTCTATTTTAAACGTTTGCACAATAAACTATGATTCACATGTAAGATGGTCTCAATGATGATCAATGAACACTCAATCTGCAAAAAATGAAAATTTATGTACCTATAAACGATGAACTTCATCCAATTCTACCTGTTTGAACTCAGAGTGAAAAAATAGGTAACAAAAGGCTTTTCAGCAATTTCATGTAAATGTTGAAACTAAAACCAATAAACTTGACTTGACCTGAGCTGTAAGTGAAAAGTGGGTAACAATAATATCTCTATGTCTCTCACACATGAACATTTCATATAACCACATACCTTGTAAATATTGACAATCGACTTATGACATTTCATAAGTCAACTAAAAGACAAGAAACCCCCCTAATTGCCAATGGCATGATATGCTATCAAACACATTTATGAAAAGGTCATTATTAATTTTTTCTCACACAAAAAAATATCAAAATATATTTAGTACTTAATCAATGTTACTAGTAAATGTTAAATGATGATATATAATACCTTCATTAAATTATGAAAATCATGTTTTTTAAATCCTGTGATATGTCCATCAACTGTAAAAGCTTTAGCTAACAATGACTCATAGCCAATAGGTGTCCTTATTGAATGGGTGAAATTTTTTAGTTGTTCTAACTCTTTTTTTTTCAAAATCCATGGATCTTTGCATATGTTTCATTTTCCCTGCTTGGCCACAAATGTTTTCTATCAAATTTGGTACGTGAAAGAGCAATATCTCTCCTTGAAGACAAGGTGTCCTCTTTACCTGATATATGTCGAAATATAGAATTTGGGACATTTTTGAAGATGTGCAGAGGATCTAATAGGTGATATATTAATAGATCCTTCCAATAAGGGAGCTCATAAAATATGGATTTCCTTTTCATTCCTTCTAGCATATGAACTACAACGTGTTCCGGTTCTTCAATTGAATCACCCTGATCAAAAAAATCCTTCCAAGATTTCAATTCAACATCTTCATACTTCTTAAGCCAATCACCTGGACCCATAATAATGGGAAGGCCTCTATTTTCAACTTTTTCATCAAATTGATTCTTCTAGTGATTTCTAAACCTATGATCTAGTGGTAGAAAAACCTTGTTGTTTGCATAAATAAATTTATGTAGATCTTTAGAATACCACCCTTGAAATTGTTCTGCACATCTTGGACATGCAAATATCCCCTTTTTTTGAAGCCTTGCAATTGAAAAATTAATGTTAATAATATCAAAAAAATAGTATAAAACTAAGTATGAAAGTTGGGATGAAAATAAATTATGAGTGTAAATACATAAATATTTTATCTTACCAGAACAAACACCAAGTCCTGGGAAATCATGAATAGTCCAACATAGCACACCATACAACATGAAGGACCTATTTGATGGAGGATGTGAGATGTCATACATTCTTATGCCTTTCCATAGTAGTTGCATCTCATCAATAAAAGGCGCAAGATAAAAATCCATGTTTTTAACTTGGTGTTTTCCTAGAACAATGAGAGTCAGCATAAGATGTTCCTTTCTAACACTCATCCATGGGGGAATATTGTATACTATCAATCTAACTGGCCAAAAACTATAATTTGAGCTCAGGAAAGAGAATGGACACACTCCATCAATTGCAAGACCAAACCTAATACTATGGAGTTCATCTTTGAATTTTCTTGGTCATTTTTCCTTTGTCTTTCATTGCTTTGGAGTTGGCCAAAATTCTCATGAATCCATCTTTACTCCTATTCTTTGCATTCCATTCCATCAATTGTGCAAGTGACTTGCAACGAAACATTCGTTGAAGTCTAGGTATAATTGGCATGTGACATAAAACCTTCTTTGGAACTGTAGGACCTTGTACATCTGTACGATCTCTTCTCTTTGCATACAAGGCATTCTACCTTGTTCTAATATTCATCTTTGTATTAAATGCAATCATTTTTACATGAATGAATTTTCTTATATTCAATCCCCAACTCAACCAACAACAGACACACTTCTCTGCAAGTTGATGGCAACACATTCTCTTCAAGGAATATTTTAGTTTTTAGTGCCCTGTAAGATTGCCAGAGATTAAATCAATTGAATGTTTGACTTATGATGAACATGTTTGATATGTCAATCTATACTATGAATATTTATATACAATATATGGTTTTAAAATCCCCTTAAAGAAATATAAACGAAGTCGATGAATGTTTACGAATTGTGAACACCAATTGACAATGCAAAGTTAAAAATAGATTTCAATTCACTTCAGTAGGGTAGTGAATCATTTGTCTGACCAACCAAATAGTGACTTGATTTCTAATAATATTAATGTGCATGCTAGTTGGGAGGTTCTACTTGCACCCAATTTGAACACGGGTGTCTTAGTTGCTTGCTTGATGGAGTCTTTCAGGTTGTTATCATCAACATTACATTGGTGGTAATTACCCCTGCTACCATCGTTACTGTCAGCCATCTGATCATTATTGGCATCATTGTTTCCATCCCCAAAGAAACTTGTAAGAATTTCATTCAATCCTTCTTCATGCACTACATTTTCCCTATCATGATCATCATCATTAAGGCTAGGTGGCATCTCTTTAGTGTATGCATATCTCATCACCTCTTCAAATTTCTCAAGTGGTAGAAATCTCTTCAAACTTTCTCTTTTCGCCCTGGTATTATTTAAAGGATGGTTTGGATCATCTCGTATGAATCTTAATAACCTAGTTGGATCATGGGTATTAGTATGTGTTTCATCAACATCTTCTACCTATCAACAAACACAAGCATTATTTAATGTTTTCCAACAATTGGATAAATCATAAATGTATCAATTTCAAAGAAATATAATCAAATATGGCTTAAAAAATAAAAATAAAAATTGTATGAACATATATACATCAATTGAATAATGGAACATTATTATAGACTACCTTTTTTATACAATAATTTAAATAAAACACAATTTTGACAACATAGTTTATAAAACATTAGTACACACTCATTTATTATTCTTTGGTTTTCTACCCTTAAGAACATCCTTAGGGAGACCTTGTTCTTCCCTTTTCTTTCACGCAAGAGTGTGTTTTAAGAAGGGGTAATCAATAAATAACTCATCCCCAATGGTAAGGTTCTTAGAATCAACCATTATCAATCTATCAACCTCTCTTTCCATATCTCCATCTTTATCATTTATAACCTCAACAAATTGAAAATTCGGTCTTACATTAGGGTCCCTTCCCTTACTACTATTTATAAATCCTGTAATTTTTTTGTGTGTGTATGCACATCCATCTATATACATAAGATGACCTCTATTAATTTATTTTCCACTTTCCAATTGGATACAATGTGTAAACATATTTGAATTTAGACCATATGCTGACATGCTAGGCTTATATTATGCTAGCCTTCTCCATTCACCATTGTAATATGATGGACCATAATATGGCATTAATCTCCTAGTGGTTTTTTTTGAATTGTTTCTATGTTTAGATCCCACATGTACATTTTCAACAATAAAGAGGCCTAGATTCGCTCCATGAATGTTGGAGGGTCATATCATGTAGTTGTATCCCCAAGATTGAAACACCTCGTACACTCTGGGTAGTTGTTGATCACTAGGCCAAGCACAATATAGTCGACGATCAAATGTCTCTTTGTAAATTGATCTCAAACTCAAGGGAAAGTCATCATCTCCATCACATTCATTCTCATAGGGTATGTAGTCCACCTTCCCCTGTCTTTAAGCAAATTATGCATATTTAAACCGGATCTTGTTCTGTGACTTATTTTCATCAATTCCTCATCTTCTGAGCAGGTATATTAGCACATATTTTTGTTAGATGTATCATTTGATAAATGATCATTTCCCTTTAGGCTGAAATTCAATGATCTAGGAAACTTTAAACCAAGAACTTTATCCTGCAAGTATCCATTGAGAAAAAAAATAGTTATTTAAATAATATAAAATGATGTTTAAACAAAGTATACATGTTATTTATATCAAATTAGAAAATTCCTTACCACAATTCCTATTGGATTTGAATCAATTGTAGGAGGCATACTACCGACTGGAAGATCATCATATATGTAATGTCTTTGTATAATTTCTCATTTGAATTGTTTCTTTCCACAACATATAGAACATCCATAAACAACAATTTTCTCAACGTTTTCATCCCATGTACTATAGTCCTAACCAACCTCTTGTTTAGTGCAATCATCTATTGTTTCTAGAAAATACATTTTCATATCCTCTTCCACCCACTGTCATCTACGTGATTTAATAGTTTTAGGTCCACGCCCATGTACATATATTCTTCTTTTAGTAGTTGAACACTCAAGCTTTGTATTTGCTCCAATCTCCATCTAAAATAATCAACAACATGCATTAATGTATATCAATATTGGATAATACATTATAAATTTCAATAATACTGTGAAAAAATATGGACGTATCACAAAATGCCATCAAATCATTTTTTCCTAAGTTAAGTCAAAATTTGAGTACCTGATGTCTTGCTTCATCCATTCTATCCTCATTTTATATGACACGATCTATTGTCATGGCCTCGTCTCACCCTTATAATACACAACATAGTAAATAATGTTTACTACACCAATTATATCATTTCAACGAATATGCTATCCAACACAATACCTCACTTTAGTCATATATTTTCTCAAAGTATTCATCCCATGTACTATAGTCCTGACCAACCTCTTGTTTAGTGCAATCATTTGTTGTTTCTGCATGATCTGTCATATCCTCAAACACCCACTTTTTTCTACGCGATTTAATAGTTTTAGGTCCATGTCCACATCCACATCCTATTTTGCTAGTTGAACACTTAGGCTCTGCACTTGCTCCAATCTCCATCTAAAATAATCAACAACATGCATTAATTTATGTCATTATTGGATAATACATTATAAATTTCAATAATACTGTGAAAAAGATGGATGTGTCACAAAATGCCATCAGATCATTTTTTCCTAAGTTAAGTCAGAATTTGACTACCTAATGTCTCACTTCATCCATTGTGTCCTCATTTGACATGACACGATCTGTTGCCATGGCCTTGTCTCGCCCCTATAATACACAACATAGTAAATAATGTTTAGTACACCAATTATATCATTTCAACGAATATGCTATCCAACACAAAACCTCACTTTAGACATATATTTGACATATTTCACGCCTTAGATGGCTCATCTAGCTATATAGGGGTCATTTCTAAGTTCACAAATCTAACCTCTATTAGTTTTTCACCCAAAAAATAGACATGGGATAAGGAATAGATAAAATAGGGAACCATGATTGCTCCCTTGGTACATATGAAGATGAAGTAAATTTAGGATCAATTTATTTATCAATTTCCAAGAAAAATACATCATTTTGCACTTCTAGGCGCTAAATTAGGTGCACTTTGCGCCGCCTTTTGCATCCCAAATAGATTACTTTTTTTTGGCTAGAAGGCAGTGCTAAATTAGGCGCACTTTGCTACACCGACTATTGCGCTGACTACTGAATCAAGAACAAAAATTTAAAACTTCCTACATCAAGAAGGAAGAGATGACAGGAGGAAAAACCCACATCAAGGAAGAGAGGATAAAAAAGGAAAAAATGACGCGAAGGAGGGCTACAAGCAAGTAGATCAGAAATTCGATTTAGTTTGTGACACCATAGGTAAGGTTACAATTTGTTTTTTTTGTTCCCACAAATATTTTTGTTTGGATTAAATGGAGAGATTGAGAAGAAAGGGTTTGAATAGTGTTTTTTTTACATGTGAATCATTCAAGTCTCATGTGGTTGCAAAGGAGGGTAAAATTGTAGACATTGCATTATTTCCTCCGCATTTGAGAGCAGTGAACACATTTTTGAAACCCCAATGCCCTAGTTCACTTATCATTCCCATCCCAAGCTTTCGGTTTTTGGTTTGATTTCTTGGACCGACCTTCCATAAAAAAGTAGTCGAGTTCTTTCAAGACAAGTCGTTAAACTACATCTGCCCCACTGTAGCCAGGTCACGTGGGAACAGAGGTTGGTCCAGACAATACGAGGAGATAGAGCTTTTGAGACAACAGCTGAATAATAGATCATCTCCTCAAATTTGTGAGACCTTTGGGCTTAAATTAGCTATTACTAATTTTCACTTATTCTTTTACAGAATAATGAGCTCGTGGTTTCAAATTGATTGTGCACACACATTCATTTTCTTTCTAATTAGTGAATGCAACTTGAGCATGGGACCTATCTGTGTTAACTCTCAATAAAACCACACTCCATGCCCTCTTTATCCCCCAAATATTACTATTCTATACAGGTGTGCAAGTGTTTATTTTTTTACAATAAATTTGTTTCATTTTTCATATATTTATATCCTTCCAAATATATTTATATTCTATACAGGTGTGCAAGCAATTGATTCATAGGCGTTTAAATCCAGAAAGAGAGTCATTCAAGGTAAAACTATCATACCACAAATTGGACAAAAACTTTCATACCTGACAGTGTGTACTTCATTTGCCTCCATAGACTGGACGAAAATAATTTTCCCTAGGTCGCCTCAAAATGTCAAGCAATAGAGGGAAGAGAAGAAAGGGAGAAAACTCTGGCCACAATGAGGTAATTCATTGTCAATTTATAGATTTGTAAATGTTTCCCTTGTTTCTTTCATTTTTACTTTTTACTTTTTTATTTTTAAATTTAAAAGAAGAAATTTATTATATATATATATAGGGACATGTAACTGGAAAAGATAAAGAGGCATTGGCTTCCATATTGGGGGCAGAGGCAGTGAACAATTTGGATGATATGCGCTGGACAATGCTTGCAAGATACATAGAAAACTGATCTAGTGAATCCCCTCAAACATTGCAACCAAATCAACTGTGTCAAAGGGAACCAATTGATTCCCCAAGCAGTCCTGGATCGAGCAAAAGATCTAGGAGGAAATCAATTATAGTAAACTCTAGGAGTGTAGAAGAGGGAGTAGAGGCTTCCATTGTCCCACCCACTCCTGGGACATAGACTTCTTCCACCACAACAAGTTTTCATTCTTGCATTGGTACCTACAATAAGAAGATAGAATACGATGTGGTTTCAGGGGAAGTCCAAATGATAGATGTTGGAAAAGGGTTTGTGAATAGGTTGAAGGAATCATGCCTTCAACGGTTCAAATACCATCTACATTTTTCATTCTCAAAGATACCCATACACCTGCAAAAAGCAGTTATCAATGACATGCAGACTAAATTTGGCACAGGTTGTTCTGTGAAGAAGGTGAAGCTACGAATGTCTCAAAATTGCAAGAGATTTTGGTGTAACCAAACAAAGAAGATTAAAAAATCCCTCCCGAGCTAAGGCTCAAAAAAGGCCAATTGATGTAAGTGTCAAAGTATGGAAAGAGCTTGTAAAAGCATATGAGAAGTCTGAAGCATAGAGGAAGTCCAATGAGGAGAGTACACAGGAATTTGAATTTTCTCATAAGATTATATCAAATTTATTAAACGAATTTTAAATTTTATTTGTGCATAGTTAAATTGAATTAGTATATGTTTCAGGACAAGACCTCCAAGGATAGGCTTCAAAAAATTCATGCCACGCATCACAGTGGCCAAAAAGGTTTACAGGCCTTGATCTGTAATTTTGTAAGTATATTTAATATGTTAAATTTTATTTTTTTTAATTCCCTAGGAAAAAGTAAATGATTGCATATTAATTAGTTTAACTATTCCATGTTCCATGTTTTGACAGGAGGAGAAATATGGCTGACATCCAAAGCAATTTGAAAAGGAAAAGTTACAAAGCAAAAAGTGGGCCAATTTTTTAATCTGGATGGAGAATGAGGTATCAATCGTTGACTTTCAATAACTTAGTTGGATATTGTTGTGTTAATATGTCAATTTTCATTTCTTGTGTTGAGTTGTTTATTGATGCATAGGATGAGTTCCAAAGTGCTTCTTTGTTGGCCCTAGATCCCAATCAATTATCCCATTATTTTATGTTGAGGAAAAAAATATAGTTTGCCTTAAAGGGTAGTGGGTGACATTCATGCCTTATTTTCATCGCATCTTTTAATTAATGACCATTGTCTTTTAATATCTCTTAAGTGTCCTCATTTAAGTTATGAGTTGTATCATTTGAGTGACTTAGTCCCATGTTGATTTGATTTATCTTATTTTCTCTCAAACATGGTATCTCAAGGAGTGCTTCCTTGAATTCATGTTGCCATTATACTAAGTGATCCACATGCATCTTTTCCATCCTTCCTCACGATGCTGCCATTCTTTTAACATGTAAGAATTTTTTGATGAATCTTGGTAGACATTTTATAGATCTAACACATCCTTCTAGTCTACATCACTTGGCGTAGCTAACCGGACACTTAATTTTTCCATCTAATTTTTAAAAAAGACAGTAAATTCTTGTCTTCCAAGTTAAAAAAACTCCATAAATAAAGAAATCAACAATTAAAAACCTACAACCTGATCTGATCAACATAGAGAAGTGTGTAATACTAGACTTCTTAACATTCAAAAGATAATTGGAATGTCCTTAACACCAAGTAGAGCTATCCAAAAAAGCTAACTAAAAACACAAACGTGCTCCCACATAGAATGGCCTAATCGTTGGTTATCATAGAAGTCAAACTATCGAAGTAACAACACTGACCAAGTTAACATATATGCATCATTTGCATAAACAAATGAACCATTTATGTGCATGAATAAATAGTAGAAGGATGTAGATGAACTCAATTCATCTGACTTTATGCCTCTTGGCAGGCATTCCTCTTGAATCTCTAATATTAGGTGCCCGAGACTTCCCTGTAGCTTTTACCTTTTGTCATTGCCTTTCCTCTTCACTGTCAGACTAATCTCCTTTTTCCTTATCTGCATTTATGGCTTCAACTTCTAATTCATCCCATGTTTTACCTTCCTCCCCTTCAAAATCTTCTTCTTCTTTGTCCTCATCTAACTCCACAGGAGATTCATCTTTTGAACCTTCCTCATCTGATTTTGATTCCTCTTCTACATCAGAGGGTTCATATCCTTGATCTGACTCTTCTGAATTATCAAAATCAGAATCACTAGCTTCTATATTCAAAAATTCCTAACTACCATCTTCAATAAATTTGTCTGGATCATCAGTAATAGTCTTCAAAATTGGCTACTAGTTCAAGTTCATTCTACTTTCATAGTACTTTATATCCATGGAGTTTAGCCATTCCTTGATGCCATCAAGCGAAGATTGAGGAATGGCATCGATGCAGATTACATCTTGCTTGAAGTCTTTGAAAACAATAGCCATATCAAATTCCTTTTTCCCAAGTCCTACTCTCTTAAGGTTAACAATTTCAATCTCACTAATAGTGATTACTAAGAAAGGTAATTCCATCAACTCTACCAAATAGTTTACCGTAGGAACAATAAAAATAGAGGCTTTGAAAGGAACTCCATGAAAATCAAGCTCTCTAAGTAGTACATCAAACTCTAGTTCAAAATATTTTAGATGAGGTTGCTCCCATAGCTCTCTTACTCGCTTGACAAATCCTTGAAACTCTGCATTGATTTTATTTTTCTTGTCCCTCTCTTGTTGTTCTTCCTCAATTTCATCAGGATCATACATTGACCTTCTCACCCCTCCTAAAGTTTGTACCACATCCATTACCTCAACATAAAATTGGACATCCTTGGTCTTCTTGGTTCCCATGCCATGATATGGTTATGCAAATGAAAATGAAGCAAAGTAAGCATTTCCTCCACTGGTTGGAGGAATGCATGCTTAATGTTTTGATACATGATATTAGCTCTCTCTTCTGCTCTCATGGTTAAATATCAAAATACATTATGGTGGGACTCCATAGTTCTAGTCATCTTTCTTCCTCTTCCACCAAATGTTGGCCTAATCCACAAGTCTGCCAGCCTAATTTCCTTTATTTTTTAAAGTTGAAGTTTCTCCTAAGTCACCAATGTAGCTCTCTCTTCCTTTTCAAACTCTTTCATTGCTTCAGGAAATTAGTGCCTAATTGATTAACAATCTCAATCTCACTAATAGTGATTACTAAGAAAGGTAATTCCATCAACTCTACCAAACAGTTTACCGTAGGAACAATAAAAGCAGGGGCTTTGAAAGGAACTCCATGAAAACCAAGCTCTCTAAATGGTATATCAAACTCTAGTTCAAAATATTTTAGATGAGGTTGATCCCATAGCTCTCTTACTCGCTTGACAAATCCTTGAAGCTCTACATTGATTTTATTTTTCTTGTCCCTCTCTTGTTGTTCTTCCTCAATTTCATCAGATCATACATTGACCTTCCTTCCCCTCCTAAAGTTTGGACCACATCCATTACCTCCACATAAAACTGGACATCCTTGGTCTTCTTGGTTCCCACACCATGATATGGTTATGCAAATGAAAATGAAGCAAAGTAATCATCTCCTTCTCTACTAGCTAGAATAATGCATGCTTAATTTTTTGATACATGATATGAACTCTCTCTCTGCTCTCATTGTTGAATACTGAAATCCATTATGGTGGGCCTCCAAAGTTCTAGTCATCTTTCTTCCTCTTCCACCAAATGTTGGCTTGATCCACAAGTCTGCCAACCTAATTGCCTTTGTTTTTGAAATCTGAAGTTTCTCCTGAGTCACCAGTGTAGCTCTCTCTGCCTTTTCAAACTCTTTCATTGCTACAAGCAATTAGTGCCTAAGTGATTAACAATCTCAATCTCACTAATAGTGATTACTAAGAAAGGTAATTCCACTAACTCTACCAAACAGTTTACCATAGGAACAATAAAATCAGAGGATTTGAAAGGAACTCCATGAAAACCAAGCTCTCTAAATGGTACATCAAACTCTAGTTCAAAATATTTTAGATGAGGCTACTCCCATAGCTCTCTTACTCGCTTGACAAATCCTTGAAACTCTGCATTGGTTTTATTTTTCCTGTCCCTCTCTTGTTTTTCTTCCTCAAATTCATCAGGATCATGCATTGTCCTTCTTGCCCCTCCTAAAGTTTGGACCACATCCATTACCTCCACATAAAACTTCTTGGTTCCCATGCCATGATAAGGTTATGAAAATGAAAATGAAGTAAAGTAATCATCTCCTTCTCCTCTAGTTGGAAGAATGCATGCTTAGTGTTTTGATACATGATATCAGCTCTCTCTTCTACTCTCATGGTTGAATACCGAAATCCATTATGGTGGGCCTCCAAAGTTCCAGTCATCTTTCTTCCTCTTCCACCAAATGATGGCCTAATCCACAAGTCTACCAGCCTAATTGCCTTTTTTTTTTAAGCTTGAAGTTTCTTCTGAATCACCAATGTGGCTCTCTTTTCCTTTTCAAACTCTTTCATTGCTATAGGGAATTAGCGCCTAATTGATTAACAATCTCAATCTCACTAATAGTGATTACTAAGAAAGGTAATTCCATCAACTCTGCCAAACAATTTACCATAGGAACAATAAAAGCAGGGGATTTGAAAGGAACTCCATGAAAACCAAGCTCTCTAAATGGTATATCAAACTCTAGTTCAAAATCTTTTAGATGAGGCAGATCCCATAGCTCTCTTACTCGCTTGACAAATCCTTGAAGCTTTGCATTGATTTTATTTTTCTTGTCCCTCTCTTGCTATTCTTCCTCAATTTCATTAGGATCATGCATTGACCTTCTTGCCCCTCCTAAATTTTGGACCACATCCATTACCTCCACATAAAACTAGGCATCCTTGGTCTTCTTGGTTTCCACGCCATGATATGGTTATGCAAATGAAAATGAAGCAAAGTAATCATCTCCTTCTCCGCTGGCTAGAAGAATGCATGCTTAATGTTTTGATACATGATATCAGCTCTCTCTTCTACTCTCATGGTTGAATACCGAAATCCATTATGTTGGGCCTCTAGATTTCCAGTCATCTTTCTTCCTCTTCCACCAAATGTTGGCCTAATCCACAAGTCTGCCAGCCTAATTTCCTTTGTTTTTGAAAGCTAAAGTTTCTCTTGAGTCACCAGTGTAGCTCTCTCTTCCTTTTTAGACTCTTTCATTGCTACAAATTGTCTGTGGTATTTAATCATTTGTACCACATGGTTGATGTGCTTTGAATCCTTGGATCTAAAGGAAATTTCCTTAACATAAATACTGCTAGGGAATTTCAATGTTGGCATGTAGTTGGCATTAAATCCGGTACCTGGAACATTGAAAATTATCCTTATATAAGAATTCCCTCCATCTTGATTGTGGCTACATGAAATGGAACCATGATGCCATATATGGGTACCAGAACAACATCATTTTTTTGTATCAACCTGAATCATGATCTCTCTAGAAACAAGGATATCTTCCACATTTTTGTAGGAAACCATCTCAGTGGATGGCTTGGAAGAGCCATGTCCATCTCATGTACCAATGCCCCCTACAACCAATCTTCTTGCAGTCTCCTCATTCTTTTGTGGAGGGTTGGCACTTAAGGTTATGTAATAGAATTTACAGTTGATAGTTAAATTGTATACCAATTTTTTTTATGATCTTTACTAATGTTTATTAGAATTGTTGCATGTTTTACATCATTGGAATCACATATTAGCTGTAACTTTTTTGAAATTTTATTATGGTATGTGCACTTTGATATGATGTAATATGATTATGGTTTCGTCTTATATGTTTCAATATTAGATATATAATAGAAAAATAAATTATTGCATGAAATAAATAATAAATTTTCATTTTAAATGTTTTTTTTTTGCAGAACATGGGTCTTCCAGAAGATCAAGATGATCCTCATCATGATATAGATCTAGAAAATATTGGTTCTGCCAGTACAGATCACATGGTAGAGGATGATGATGACACAGATACAAAAGACACCAAGGCCGATGACAATGATGATGATGACGTCAACAACAATGATGATGATGATGAGGCAGTTGTTGGTAGTACCCAGTGACATTCATGATCATATAGATTGTGTCATGGATCATTGTTGATATATTATTATGATGATGATCACAATGGTGGTGATGATGATGAGGCAGTTGTTGGTAGTACCCAGTGACATTCATGATCATATAGATTGCAACATGGATTATTGTTGATATATCATTATGATGCCTTTTTTCATGGTTACTATCATAAGTATCATTTTCACGGCCTATAGTACCATATTATTGAGTTGTATCATATTGACATTTATTATTTTCACTTATATCATTTGGAGATGTATCATCTTGACTTGGATCAATTTGAGTTAAATAAATTATCATTTTTACTTATATCATTTGTACATGTATCATTTTGACTTATGTCGATTGTTGGACATGTATCATTTTCACATGTTATTGATCTACTGGCATATTTGAATTTCACTTGTTTTAGTTATATATGATGATGATCTTATCAGTATTGACTTGTCAATTTATATATATTAAAAGTGGTCGATGTTTTTTAGATGGATATTTATTACATATGATGATTTTAATTTACCGCTCATGATGGATGTTTTCAAATTCAATTAAATTATAGATATTTTACTCACTTGTTTTAATTATAGATGGTGATCATGTTATAATAATTATCTTGTTATTTAATCATATGAGCTAAATAATTATATTACTTACTCTATAATCATACGAGTTATTTAAGAGGCATCATGTATTTAACTAATTAAATTGAATTAAAACATATTAAATTAATAAATGAATCAAAACAAGAAGCATTTTTAGAAGCAAAAAGGGAAGCAACAATGGAAGCCAAAATTAGAAACAAACCAGAAGCAATCTTGGAAGCAAAACCGGAAGCAAAATCGGGAGCAAAACAAGAAGCATATTTTAGAAGCAAAACAAGAAGCATTTCTAGAAGCAAAAAAGGAAGAAACAATGGAAGTCAAACTAGAAGCAAACCAGAAGCAATC